>BSQZ01000035.1:6352500-6497500 GCA_033239005.1 Lamellibrachia satsuma
CATTATATCAAGTTGTTGTGACTCCAGTACATTAGTAACACCCCACGTGTCGTTCAGTGCAAACTTGCAGCTAAGCGTGATTAACATCGCCGTCTTGCATATTATACAGAGACATCGTAATATTACTGTAAACATGATTGTCGTTCCAAGCTAGATATACATAGATATACATAGATCGCTGGCTGTGGACTCTCGTCCTAGACTTGCCAATTGTGATACATTAAACACTCGGAGTAGGTGGTGTCCTGGAAAACGATTTATGTACTGCGGAACACATCTGAGCAATGAATACCTCATCATTAAAAGAACATTTCTTAGAAAGCGGTTAGCAGTATCACTGAGCAAGAGAAGAATTAAACGCTAGTTTTTGTGACGACACAATGAACTAGCCAAACGTTTGTCAATGCTGCTAGATAGATGTGGTGTTGCGATTCAATAACGCCCCTAACAATTATCTGATATTATCTGATAGATAGGTTCCTTAATGCCAATGGAACCAACAAAGGCCGGTCAAACAGCGCGCTGTCGACTTGGCTATAGAAACCTTGCAAACAGGCCCTGAACAAAACCGGACCGTGCATATCACGCGCGCCCTTCGCGAGATTTTCGACTTAATATGGAAAATCACATAATCATAGCTGCCTCATGCTGTGTTGAGAAAAATCCGGCGAATTAATTTTTGTGTGACAAGGCTAATGTTAAGACATTCGCGCTTCTCTTCTTGTTCAGTATATCACAGTGGGACCATTGACCAATATGTGCACATGTACACATATACCCTGTTGGGGCGAAACATGTGTATAAGGTATGTGCTTCAGATCACATAACGACAGTATGACATTGCACATATGCATCCGTAAGGTTAAACATGTTGTCCCCAAACACGTTTCTATCAGATCCACCCAATTATTTATGACCACTTCATAACGAGCGATGAGCACTGAACACCAATTTTCAACGTATATTTCCATGAATTATGAATACTCCAAACGCACCGTTGTTAGGACCACAGTAAAGCAAACATTGGTAGATCTATTACAGATGGTAGCAGTAGTTGACCGTATATAGTTATAGTGTTATACGCATTTCTACATGTGCAGGCCCTTTGTCGGTATCAGTCATCTGGGCACAATGTTTCGGCACGAATATAGGACATATGACATTGCGGATTGTGCACTGAATGACTGTACAATACCTTCACAATTAAGTTTCTACCTCTTCCGATTCTTCTTCAGTTTAATGTTCGAGTTCGTGAATAGTGGACACCCTTTAAGTTCGGTAAGAGTGAGACACTCTTCACACACGTCCGCAGATCGAAACGTGACATACATTCTTGAGTGGTCCGTGTGCGGACACATACTAGGTATTTGCGTACATGTGTTACATATAAACCAATTTATTATCACATAAATTGATGAATATTCATATGTACACATATAATCAAGCACAGGTATAATTAAATATAGCTAATATAAACGTACAGTCGTGTCTGGCTTATTCGTTCTTCGATAATACGTTTTCTTCAGTAATCCGCGCGTTTTTGTGGGAATAATCTGGACACATCGTAAATTACTTCATTATTCGGTGATTCGCTAATCCACAAGCTTCGTTAATCGTTAATAAAGTAGTCAACATTCATTCTGAAGTGATTCCGTGGTTGACTAATCATGTGACACACATTCTAGTGTTCCTTTGACATTTTCAAATGTGAACTGAAGCCATGCATACTGGATACAAGGAATGACTCACGCTCATAGACAGTGATACGTGAGTGGACAGAATTTCTGACATAATCACGACGTTAAACATACAACATATTCATCGCTGAATAAAAAGTAAATTTGGCGGGTTGCTTTGATGAGTATGCTAACATGTTAATCACACAGATCACAAATCAAATCGTGATACATTAATCAAGTTAACTTCTCGTTACTCACTTTTATCTTTCAACATATGCATATCACGTGATTTCTTCGCAGGGTGTCAACCCGCGCGGGACGACCATCGGAGGACGTCAGAAAGCGATGGGGCAAGTGGCAGGAGAACTGGCGTCAGGACAGCTAGCAGAGGCCCCCCGTTCCTCCTCGGCGAATACGTCCACAGCGGCCGTCAGTTGTCTCGATGAACCTATCTCCGGTGAGCTTGGTTCGTTCATGTTTACTGTGTGGTGCGCAGGTCGTCTGTACATATCACGTGTTCGGGTTGAACGACGTACCCGAGCAACGTGGAGGGGAAACACCGCAGTAGAACCTCGTGGATGGGACAAACCCCAGGAAGGTCTCCAGTTAGTGGACAACAGTTATTGTTTTCTATTTTCTCAACATATTTTTGTAATATCGTAATTGATATACGGCATATTTCGTTGGAATTTCTAATTACATTTGTCCTACGTAATCCATGGAATAATCTACGTGACGCAAACACTACTGACACATCAAAGGACAAGATGTGGAATGCAATGAATGATCCAACTGTTGGCAGACATACAACCTTTATACGTATGTGTGTGTGTGTTCGTGCGTGCGTGCGTGCGTGCGATCGTGCGTGCGTGCGTGTACAAATATCAAGTGTTCTGTATGGCTCATCTTAATTCAGTCTTTGAGTGACTCAATGAGTCTACGAATGACACATGAACAATCGTGAAAAAATACTAATTCAACCGTACCTTTGAATGTGACAGGAATGCCGAATCCACGGATCGTCCTTGAGCCGACCACTTCGGGCAAGAACTTGCTGAGCGCCGACCACCTGCAGGCGGCCTGCGACTGGGAAAACAAATACGTGCGTCCCTTCCACAAAGGGAACTGCGGCGACCTTCATTCCCTACACCTGTATGTCCGGGTTCTGAACGACAAGAACTTAAACGACTGCAGCGACATCAGTGACGCCGATGTGCAAACAGCGCTGGCGGTTGTCAAGGACTGTTCGCAGCATTACTTCGGCGGACTCCTGGCGAAGCCGTGCGCCGGGAACCCGGACTGCGCCAACGTCCCACCGAAGTGCTACAAGCACGACGCGGTCTACAAGATCCTGCACTACCTGACCGACGTGGACTTCCTGAAAGACGGCGACACGAGCAAGACGACAGTCGCCTACTCTGTGATGTTCATGCGCAACATGCGAGACTTCCTCAACAACACGTGGCAGGGCGACTGGTTCGCCGACCCCGACGATCTGAGGGACTATTACATGGACGAACTGGACGGCGGCGCCGTCGGCGACGGACTGGTCAAGTCGCGCGCCATGTCCCTGAACGTTGCTGCCGAGACGCTCACCAAATACTTCTATAAGGACCTGATCCTATTCTGCGTCGCCATGGCCAGCATCCTTGTTCTGCTCTTCTTCTATCTTCGCTCCGTTGTCCTTATGTTCGCAACGCTTATGACCGTCGGTTTCACGATATTCGTGTCATACTTCCTCTACATGGTCGTCTTCCATATTCCATTCTTCCCGTTCATGAACATTGTCGCCGGCTTGATTCTTATCGCCATCGGCGCCGACGGCGTCTTCATCTTGCACGACCTCAAAAACGAAGCCCAGCAAGAAGACAAGGACATATCGCTAGAAGAGGCCACACTCAAAATGCTCAAGCACGGCGCGCTGTCGATCTTCGTGACGAGTTGCACGACGGCCGCCGCTATCTTCACGAACGTCACCAACAACGTGACGTCACTGCGCTGCTTCGGTATCTATGGCGGCACGTGCGTGCTTGTCAACGTGTTCTTCCTCCTCTCGTTCGCACCGGCCGTCATCATACTGACGGAGAAGGTGAACGCGCGCCACCCAATCACCTGTTGTCGGTGTTGGCCGGCAGACGAAAGTAGTCCTTCGGACGAGAGCATTCGGTCTAGGCTGCGTCGTGCCACTACTCGCTTCAGTCTTGCCGTCACTCACTTCTGGAAGACGCAGCTGCCGAACGCAGTCACGTATCTCGCACCGATGTGGATAGTGCTCTTCCTCCTTCTTGGCATCGCCGGCATGATTGTGGTGTTCGTCGCGCCCAAGCTGGAGGTGCAGTCGGATCGCGAGTACCCGATTTTCTACAGCACTCAACACTTCGAGCTCTACCGATGGCAGTACCGCGAGTCCTTCCGCTTCGAGCTCGAGCAGATCGCCCGAGAACGCTACCGGATGAACATGCAAATTGTGTGGGGCGTCAACGGCGCCGACAACGGCAACCAGCTCAACCCGGATGACCCGGGAACTCTCAAGTTCGACGACACGTTTGACCTGTATCAGCCGGATTCACAGATGTTCTTGCGACAGTTCTGCACCAAACTTCTTCAGCAGTCGTTCGTCTACGACGCGTCGCGTTATGAGTGCTTCTTCGACGCCGTCGCTCGCGCCATCAACGAATCGTGCGGCTCCAGAACGTCCTGCTGCGGCAAGGTCGCTTTCCCGATGACTGCCATCGACGCCAAAGAGTGTCTGAAAAATGATAACATTCAGTCGCTTATGACGAGTCCATCAAACAAAACAGCAATTGGCCAGGCGATCTACGACAAAGCTGGAAAGGCCGTAGCCTTCAGATATTCGGTACTGACCAACGATAACTGGACAACCGAATATTCGGACATGAACACGTTCTACAAGAAGGTTAACAACTTCGTCAAAGACTACCTGACCGTCGATAAGTACGGACTGGACAACGGGTGGATTGTGGGGATAACAGGCATGGAATTGGATCTGTATGATCTGCAAGACGCTCTCAGCCGAGGCACGCTGCTCGGCATAGTGTTGTCCGTAACCATGGGCTTCTTCGTGCTTCTCCTCACGTCACTCAATATCATCATCACGGTCTACGCCATGCTCACCATTAGTCTGACTATCGCCGTCACCATGGCAGCGCTTGTGCTGCTCGGCTGGGAGGTGACGCTGTTTGACTCGATCGTCATCAGTTTGGCCGTCGGCCTGTCGATCGACTTCAGCATCCACTACGGCATCGGCTTCAAACTACAGGCGTCGGAGCACCAACGAGATCGCGTTCACGACGTCATCGGCACCATCGGCTCTGCCGTCGCCATGGCCGCACTGACGACGTTCGTGTCCGGTCTTTCGGTATATTTCGGCCTACTCATCACCTTCATGCACTTCGGCACATTCCTGATGCTCGTTATGGTCATCAGCTATTGTTTCGGCACCTTTTTCTTTCTACCGCTGCTCAGCGTCATCGGACCACGCCACGGCCTCGGCGAGATAGGCGAGTTGTTCCCTTGCAAGAAGAAAGACAACGTCGCGGAGGAAGTTAAAAAAGACGAAGGCGCGGAGGGAGCGGTCTGCAACGCATATCAAACGGATGACTACATGCTAAATGATTCTCCCAAAGACGTGCAACTGCCAATGCCAATGGTCGAGACACCCGGTCCGCATCATCCACATGCGCCACCTGACGACGACATTGATCGAATTCCTCAGTCGGAAACGCCTGGTGGCGATCGTTCCAGTCGTAAAATTTCTGCAATACGCAGCAACAGAGTTTCTCCCGATCTTGTTCAGTAAGATGAGTCATATGGGTCGGAACATGTTGGAAGTGAAGTTAGTTAATGGCTGGCCTCAGATGGTAGTAAGGGGCACGTGCCCTCACTAAATCCGCGCCTGGATTCTAGGAAACGGTGGGAGAAATGTTGGGTGACAAAATATATTCGAGCCCCTCCACCCAGAATGTTCGTCTTGGGTGGCCCGGTTCCCCTCTAAGTCACCCCTCCCATCAGTTCCGACGCCTAAGTAAGTACAGCAGATCCACATCACCTCGACACTGCAAGTGTGTGTCGCCGCCGTCACGTGACTGCATCCAGCGCGTTGGCGTCAACTATATATCACTTTTGCTAATCTCAGGTTTCTACAAGAAAGTTTAACTATAATTCTTGGATATAAAGAAATGCATCCTGTTATACAATAATCAATCTTTTATCTCCAAATGAGGCTAACAAATCACTTTATTGAATGGGTTTACCGTCGCTACAATATTATCGTAATAAAACATGTTATTTATTTATTTATTATATTCAATATAGTAGTTCCGTGGGATCGTAAGCTGTAATCGCCGCTTTGGTATTCAAACACACGCAAGTACGCACATTACACGGAAAACTTATTAAAAACGTCTACTATTTTATGTTTATGTATTTAATTTAAATCACATCAATTGTTTACTATGATAAATATCGTTTGGGTTTCTGATGCAATATATCATCAGTGTCGTTGATTTGCCGTTTATTGCTAATTTGGATTAAAGACGTACAATCTCCGCGCCTATTCGCGTTGATACAATTGGTGTGGCATTGTGTAAGTATTGACATCATAGTAGTATCGTCATAAGTTATTGTTACTAGACAATTTCACGATGTACTAATGCCAATAGTACAACTGTTCGTGTTATATTCACAATATAACTGTATTTGTTGTGGCTGCACTATTAAATCTATTAAAAGTAATATTAAATCGTTACACGTCATAAATTTTGCACTTTCGTATTAGTGATTCCTTTCATTCTTGTGCGCATAATATTCAATATGATAATATATATATATATATATATATATATATATATATATATATATATATATATATATATATATATATATATATATATATATATATATATATATATATATATATATATATATATATATATATATATATATATATGCAGTCATATATACAGTGGAACCTCGGTATTAGGGTCACCCACGGGACTGGGCAAAAGTGACCCTAATAGCGAGGTGATCCTAATACTGAATATGAGAACTGAAGCGTCATGTGAAGTGGGCAAAATTGCTCGGATACATGTGATTTTAAACAAATACATGGTTTACATCGAGTACAATGTAGTGTCTGGATTATATATGGATACAGTTAAAGGGTGTACTTGCTTTTCCTAAAATGTTTAGGACAGTGTAAATGTATAGAGAGAACATGATATAATGGGATTTAATAAAAACTTTAGTTATGTATGCTACACTATGTACAGAACAAAAGAAATGTATCTCCTGGAAGCAATGAACGCTCTACTGCACTGCACTGTTACAGTACTGCACTGCACTGCACTGCACTGTTACAGTAGTCCTTCTTGGTGCTTTCTCTAATCAATGCAACTTTTTCTTTGAAACTCAGCTCTTTCATGACACGTCTCTTATCTTTCGCTTCCATTTCGCATACACTACTAAAAATCTAACAATTAGTAAATCATACTGCACAGTCTTCATTTATTGGTTAATTTCACTTCTAACTGCAGAAACAATGTCATTGCCAATTAAGCGGCTTTTGTTTGTCCCGACTACGTTTCGTCACCCTAACCTACCTCTCCAATTGAGCTCTGCTTTCTTAGATAAACAAACAGGCGCCTAATTAATGACACCCTATTGTTAGCATCAAGACTGACCGGACTGCCGGGTTTATCTGGGAAATCTACTCATCCGATTAGAAATTTAGTTCAAAGTGTTACCTAAAATGACCGAGGATCTTAAGTGCTGCACGTTGTAGTTTTCTGACGTTTACCGGCCTCTGCAAAAACACGCCAGGATCGTGGCTTCTAATTTCTATCTGACATTGTTGGCGGTGCTTTTGAGTCTGACAAAGCGGCAACCGGCCAGTGTCCCGTATCTTATGGGTAGCTGCTCGGCCGTGACTGACCCTAATTGCGGGTTTCATCTGTCGGTCATCTGGCCATTTTGCACCCAGTTGCTGACCTTATTAGCATCCCCTCTCCCCCTCTCCCTCTCTCCCTCTCTCCATCTCTCCCCCTCTCCCTCTCTCCCCCTCCCCTCCCCCTCTCTCCTACTCTCCCCCTCTCCCTCTCTCTCCCTCCCTCCTCTCTCCCTCAAAAACGAATGAGTTGATATCTTGGCGCCTGAACGTTAAATCCACTGAGTGATGCCAATCATCATGTTATTGCTTTGAATGAACTTCGCTAGTTCTCCAAGCCGAACTAGGCGTCACCACTTCGCATGCCTGCGTCTTGTGTCATTGAATTTAATATCCCTACTTAATCTGACTGCCTGGTCTTAATGATATCAAAAACTGGTGTGGAGCCTGAGCTAGTTTCTGTACATATCAGTCATAACTGAAAACATGTATGAGTGAGAAAATGGCAATCCATTTATTTAATACAGTAATCATAGGCATGGAATGCCGAAGAGCCCCTACATAGGAGTGACAATCACAATTGGTTACAAGTAGGGGCGTAATTACCAAGTTGATTAGCCATACACATACATGTACAAACAGAAAGGCTGGGGTACTCGATCCCCCACCTCCCTCGGTACGAGGGAGACCACCCCACTTGCCCTCCTGAGATATGTGTCAACCTTGTTTTTAAACATATTCACGCTGCTAGCAGTTACACAATCTGTAGACAATTTGTTCCATTCATTTATTGTCCTCTGTGAGAACGAATACTTCCTAATTTCCAATCGACATTGATCTTCTACTAATTATACGTCATGTCCTCTAGTTCTACTATCTTTCTTGAGTGAGAAAAATATATTTCTATCAATATTTTCATACCCATTCAATATCTTAAAAACTTCAATCTGATCTCCTCTTAACCTCCTTGTCTCTAGAGTTGTTAAACCGAATTCTTTCAGGCGTTCTTCATAACTAAGGTCTCTCAGTTCTGGAATAATTTTAATTGCTCTCCCCTGTATGTGTTCAAGCGTATCTATATCCTTCTTACGATATGGTCTCCACGCTTGTATACCGTATTCTAAATGAGGTAGAACTATTGCTTTATACGGAGGTATAATTAGGTTTTTTCCTTGTATATTATGTGTCTCCTAGTCAACCCAAGAATTTTATTACCCTTTGAAGCTGCAATACCACACCGTTCTGAACCTTTCGTATCAGCACTTATTGTTATTCCTAAGTCCTTTTCTTTTATAGTAGTACCTAGGACAGTATCTCCCATAATATAGTTTATATCCAAGTTCCCGTGTCCTATTTACAAAACGAATCGATGTGTCATAACAGTATCGCCACCTGGCGATTAATGTGGAACTAGACATACATAGCCACAAGTCCAAACAAAATTATGTCAGGCTCAATGATGAGCGCTTCAATCTTCAAGCTTAACTGTGCGATTAGCCTCTACCAAGTGGATGATGTAACATCCTTCCCCCAGAAGTACGAGCATATCACGAATCAATTCGCCTGTATTGTCAATTGCTTCTTGGACGTGGACTTCTTGAAGGGCATGTACTGTGCAGGGATCCTCATTGGGCTAAATCTGGATGAGCCATCCATACTTGTATCTGACCATGTCGGCTGACACAACCTACACTAAGAACTGGTAGATACATATGCAACAGCTCTCTTGAACGTAGATGAGCCAGCCTTCATACGTGTGTCCAATGAGAGGTTCAACCACACGGGGTATGATAATGGTACATATGTGATGCCATAGCCATAGTAGCCGCCTCAGTTCGACCACAATTCATACAGCTCCTGAAGATAATCCTCCCCAAACTGGCTGCTGGCTTCCAGAAGCAAAAGGGGGACATATTTAGGTTTGGGAACTGTGATGAGTCTGTAAAGCATTCAGTTTCCCACATGGACACACAGAAGCTAGAGAAGGCACCAATCCACAACCTGGTCACAGAGCGGAGTGTCGGCTTCGTGAACTACGAGCTCTCGACTAGCGGTGCCAAGCAGCTGGGCAGTGCATCTGCAGCGCAAGTGAAAGCCAAGGCGACATACCTGATTGACCGACGACAGCCAGGGTCTTTCAGGAATTATGGCCGTGTGGTCAGAAATGGAGGCAGGATACCAGAAATCATGCAGGCATGGAACACAAGACAGCAAGAACTGAATCAACAAGGCTGGACAAAGACATTGCACAGTGTATTGTATAGCAGTGGACAGGAGGAGACACAAAGACGTGGCTGCACTGAAGGCTGTGGGAGGCACATTCACACCAGCTGCTGCAGTTCATGAGTACATTGCAGCCACTGACATAGATGAGGGAACCAAAGTAAGATGTCTACCTGGAGGTTCGCTATGCTCGTGACACATTACTTTCAATACCAAAAACAAGTGATCTGTTCCTCCTCACGAAGGACCACATGAAGCTTCCTATCAACTTCTATGTGGTGAATGTGAAACTGTACTTGAACAACATCACTTCGAATGCGGAGGTCAGCCTGGATGACATTAGCCAGGCTATGGATGTCATTCTGAGCCAATAAGATTAGCTACGCACTTACGGGACTTACAGCGTTGTAGCCTAGTGTCAGTAGTGACTTACAGCAACCAGCGTTGTGGCCTAGTGTCAGTAGTGACTTACAGCAACCAGCATTGTGGCCTAGTGTCAGTAGTGACTTACAGCAACCAGCATTGTGGCCTAGTGTCAGTAGTGACTTACAGCAACCAACGTTGTAGCCTAGTGTCAGTAGTGACTTACAGCAACCAACGTTGTGGCCTAGTGTCAGTAGTGACTTACAGCAACCAACGTTGTAGCCTAGTGTCAGTAGTGACTTACAGCAACCAACGTTGTGGCCTAGTGTCAGTAGTGACTTACAGCAACCAACGTTGTGGCCTAGTGTCAGTAGTGACTTACAGCAACCAACGTTGTGGCCTAGTGTCAGTAGTGACTTACAGCAACCAACGTTGTAGCCTAGTGTCAGTAGTGACTTACAGCAACCAACGTTGTAGCCTAGTGTCAGTAGTGACTTACAGCAACCAACGTTGTGGCCTAGTGTCAGTAGTGACTTACAGCAACCAACGTTGTGGCCTAGTGTCAGTAGTGACTTACAGCAACCAACGTTGTAGCCTAGTGTCAGTAGTGACTTACAGCAACCAACGTTGTAGCCTAGTGTCAGTAGTGACTTACAGCAACCAACGTTGTGGCCTAGTGTCAGTAGTGACTTACAGCAACCAACGTTGTGGCCTAGTGTCAGTAGTGACTTACAGCAACCAACGTTGTGGCCTAGTGTCAGTAGTGACTTACAGCAACCAGCGTTGTGGCCTTGTGTCAGTAGTGACTTACAGCAACCAGCGTTGTGGCCGTGTGTCAGTAGTGACTTACAGCAACCAGCGTTGTGGCCTAGTGTCAGTAGTGACTCTCAATTTGAACATTATTAACATAAATTGTGTTAGTATTACATCACTACTGTGTCTATGCAATGTTTACTGTGTATAGCTACATCTATTGAAGAGTACAACTCATAAAAATGGTTTTATGCCGATTTTCAGAGTTATTATCTCCATTCGGAGTTCATTTTCATGGGGTATGTACATAAGGGTTAATATCGACCAGTTGGTCAAACGTGGCTATTTTCTCATTCAGATAGACCATCTTCATATTTTAGAGGGGGTACCTAACAATATTGGCACTAACACCTCCCCCCTCAACAGAGCTACTTTGTACAGTTCACGGCATCTAGATCAATCCGTTGACACGGCCGTCTATCTGAGTCTTAGCCCACCGCGCAGGGGAAGTCGTCAGAACACGTGCTTATTTCACGGATAAGTAAGATTTCGATCCAATTATTGCATTAACAGGTTTATCAAGACCACATATTCCGTTGTGATTTTGTATTGCATAAATGTCAAGATTCCAGTATACTACTTTTTGCTACGAAACCCTACACGAAACACTCGCAGTGACACTGACTTTAAGTGTTAAATAAAAAGAAGACGTAATGTTAAGTCACAACAGGACAAACGTCTACTTAGTTCACCATTTGGTTACGACAGGACTTCTGAATTCAATCGAACAGAAACATCTACAGAATATCCTAAATTCGACTTACAACGTGGGCTTTATTAATTAAATTACCAATAAATGTATAGCATATAATAACATCGTGTCGTAGTAGTGAGAATCGCTGAAAGCATAGCCACCATTCCCCCAAAGCGGTGCTTCATTTATACATGTGTCCGAACACGTACGCAACATGTAGGCCATTTCCTTTGATGTTACATGTCTCCGAACAAGAACACAACCTGTAGGCCCTTTCCTTTGATGTGCCCAGTGAGACTGGTGTTGGATATCGTTTGTCCATCACTGGCTGCCTATCTTGCGATGCTGATCACCGGCTCTGGTTGACCCGTCTCGTTCCATTGTCAAGGATCAGTCCCATTAACATTGCATCTACTGACATTCAGTAGAGGATGGGACACGATAACAACTTTCAGTTATTGTCAGCACACACCTCGCTTGCTGAGCCATAGACGCGAGCCGCCCGAGCGTTGTTACTGGTGTAACAACTTGTTACTGGTGTAACAACTTCCCGCAAACACAAGTTTTCGAGTTGAACGCACGTGGGCGATGACAAATCCAATTGTTTTTCCACTTTAGTTTCTACTTGGCACAACCCCTTATACTATATTGCAGACATGTTTCAAGTTTCATTCACGAAACATGAAAAGTGGCTGCCTAAGATGATATTATGTGGGCAAACTCAAAAACGTTTCAGGTTGTTATAAAGTCACTTTAATTCACATCTCGTTAATTTCGTTTTCTGAACTCCCGATTTTTGGACAGCTTGTCTGTCGGTGGACTTCCAAACAACTACTGTCGATGGTATCACCATATGTGAGCTATGTTTTCGTATAACGACTCTGTAACAACTTGCCCCTGTATACAATTAGCCCCGGTCTCTCCTATATTAAATATGCGTTAGGCGTAACATAATAAATATTGTAATATGTGTGTGTTTCCGGCTACCCGACTGACCCTTCTAAATGTAGCCCATCATAGAAGTTCCTACGACATAATATTTTGAAAAAGAATCGCATAGAGGTTATTCGCAAGTAACAACTCTCGAAATTGCGACGTAAAACTAGCAGTTACAGTACTGTCTAGGGACACCTTGCCCTTGTTTTATGTAACTCGGAACAATCATAGAAAAGGTGCATGATGTTGTGAACAATTGTTCGTATTTGTTCGCATAGCGTTGCGGACAATTACACCTAATAACTACAAAGGGTATTTTGATTGTTCACAGAGAGGGTAATAGCGGACAATTACACCTAATAACTACAAAGGGTATTTTGATTGTTCACAGAGAGGGTAATAGCGGGCTGAATTTTGAAAACATAAAACTGTGACGACTCCTTTGTGGAATCGTAGATGAACCCCTTAACTTATACACTAAGCCTACACATTGTCAATTAACTTTCTTCATGGATATGTAATTAATGCTGGTGTTCAAATGTCCACAAGCTATTGAAATATGACACATTCGTTTGATAATACGTCTTAACTAAACTATGTATAAGCAATGACAAAAACGTTCTTTAAAATAAACAGTCATATCCGCCTTTGCTTCCCGGAGAAGTCGAGATGGCGCTGGAATGAACAGGTCTGCCAGGGATGAAATGTAAAGCACCTTGAACAGTCCCAAGGACTGGATACCGCGCTGTGCAAAAACTTACTTTATATATCGCATAACATATGCAACGCTCGAATGCTTACGGGAAGGGAAACCAGCAAACCTAGGCGGCGCTTCAGTCGCGCCGTCATAGAAATCCCACTGGACCGGGCGGAGTACCGCCTCTTTTTAGTATAGGCTATTTGGACGGATGCATTGATTTTGGTGCAATGAACTGTACTGGTAGCTAGGCAGGGCTTGTCGTCCGTCACAACGCGACAGTGCAACAGGCAGGGACGCGCGCATCCTGGTAGAGGGGACCCGACCAGTGCGTATACAACAGGACGATTCACATAACACAGGGAAACACATACGTTGGTTGGCGTCACAATGACACCGATGAGGCGGTATGTCATATGTAATTTCACACACAACTTTGACAGCTAACCCTTCTGCTAATCTTTGCACGCACGCATTCACGCACGCACGCACGCACGCACGCAAAATGTCCCACACCGGGAAATGGAAAAAACCTGTTGTGGACTCAGTGCACCTCATAGACCTGGTGGTCTCGATATCTAAACTCACTATACTACCTCCCAGTTTATCCGTGATCAGCTGTAAACGGAGTATATCATCAAGCATCAAGCATCTCAATTGAAAATAAATCCTCCGAACCCCTCCCGCTAAATCCTGCGTGTACCTCAGACAATCTGCATTGTAAATGCAAATTTAAACAGACCTCTAAATATCCCCATAAATGCTAAGATGTTCCGTTCCAAGTCTTAAATAAGATATGCCGTGTACGCCCAAATCCAGTGATTTCATTTTTCAACATAAAGTTAGGTAAGCCTCTGTCCATTGTAGGTACGCCCGGCTGCTGACGAATTATCCGCACTTCGTGATTCTGTTCGACGTCGTGCTGGTGATTTTGTGCACCTCGATATCCATGTCGATACACGGACTGCCGGACTTCACAGAACCACTCAAGGTATACACTTTTCTTCGTCCTTACCCTCAATGGCGGCTTACAAACGTGTTGTATGTCTACCAATGACTGCGGTGCACGTTCATCACCGACAGAGGCCTGTCCACACCCCCATCGCTGTAGCACACTGCGTGTCTCCAAAAATGTCCTCTCCCGGATAGTTGGTTTGGGTGATGGTTCCTTCCCGCACTGCCGCCGGTAACACGCTGCACCACCTCCCAGAGTTGACTATGGGAGGTGGTGCATTTTCTGTACGGTCACTGTTTGTCGTTTCTCGGGCTTACTCTGCTCACTGGAGAGACACTGGAAAGACAAAGGAAAACAGTGTCATTGTACACTCTATGATGTGGGCAAAATGGTACAAACTGCAAGCTCGTATGTCTATTAGTCCTTTTTAAAATTTACATACAAAACTGTATTTTAGGTTCAACAACAATTACTTGATCCCCGAAGATGTTGCGCGCAGCTACACGATATACCTGGTGTAGGCCAGTTTGGACACATTCTTTCATGCTTGTGATGAGGAGTTTCCTGTGAAATTTGTCTGCCAAACACCTTAACTAATCTTGTTACAATTCATTCAGCATCTAACCATACTCGGAGACTCTCAGTAATAAACAGTGTGTGTCACGTTCAATCAGCGGAACTGTATGACGAGTGTCTCACTCTTGCTGAAATAATAAAGTGTTCCTTGTTCACGAACATTATACTGAAGAAGAAAACCCATGCAGAATCGGAAGATCTAGAAACTTAGGTAAATATTATTTTCCTGACATTCGTCATAAAGTTAGAAGATATAAGCACTAACATATTAGATTCTAGGTTCCACTTGACATGCTTCATGAAACATCTACCCATGTCACACAACGTAATTTACTTTGTTTTACTGCGATCGTAACAACGGTGCATATGGACTATTCACAATTATCGTTGCATTTCTAACAATTTGTGCGTCGTACTATCCATTACCAACTCGGCGTCGGCAGGTTGGCTAAAATACTCGAAACAATATTACAAATAAAAATACTTTTGAAAAAACATTTTAAGTTTAAATGTATTTTAAAAGTACTGTAAATAAAATACTTTGACAATTAGACTTCAGACTGTGGTCCACGCAGATAATACCGATGTAATATTTAACGTACATATTACGTTGATCCAGTAAACCCATTAATAAAATAAAAAATAATATGTATTTTTTTATTTGCCTAAATATAAAAGTTAACCATCCCTGATTACGAGCGTGAACATAATGAGACTTCTGCTGATTCCCAGATTTTAAACTATATCCCAAAATTTCCGCACATCCATTATATATGTTTATTACACAAATAACGGTAACATAAAACATGTCAACTGTGGAAAGAATTGTTTCTGAAAGGCCAGGAAAAATATTTGTGTAAAAGTAATTTTGAAAAAGTATTTCTCAAATAAATTTGGCATAAAACATTTATTTTAAATAAGCGTCGGTGTAGTTGGCATGTGTGCGCGTGCATAGTTCAACTTCAGGATCGCGATCTCGGCCGCGATCCCAAACCGTTTACACGGCACACTTCGATCGTGATATCTGTATACTTATTCCGCTAACTGGCATTTATTGGAATCGACTGTGTGGGTAGACGTATAACCTACGCATTGGCTTATAATTATTCTGAACAACAAAAGAAACGTGAATATTTCAGCAAACACTCGCTGACCTGTTGTCAACGCAGCATGACTCAGCAGCATTCGGTGTCTCCGGCATTGCAGGTGAATTGATTGATTTGTTAATGTGATCTACACTGTGAACATGCCACGTAATAACCTCAACCCACGCAATTTACTTTGTTTTACTGTTGTCATAGCAACGGTGTATGTGAATTAGTTATCATCCACATTAATACTAAACTTACTATAACTTTGGTGTTCAGTGATTGTGGCTCTTACTCTTACACTTACAGGTTAATGGATTATTTTACGCCATCGGCTTTTGTTGGTACCCATAAATCCTGCGTGTTCCCCGCTAAGTCCTGCGTGTGCCCCGCTAAATCCTGCGTGTTCCCCGCTAAGTCCTGCGTGTGCCCCGCTAAATCCTGCGTGTGCCCCGCTAAATCCTGCGTGTGCCCCGCTAAATCCTGCGTATGTGCTTCAGACAGTCGGCATTGTCAAGACACATTTAAACAGACGTCTAAATATCCTCTTAAATGCTAAGATGTTCCGTTCCAAATCCAGTGATTTAATTTTTCAAAACAATGTCAACAGGCTGGCTCTCGGTTTGAAAATCTTCATTGTATGCCCTCTGGTACGACTAGGCTGTCCCCTTTCGAATAAGTTACTAGCCTTCACGTTTTCAAATCCATTTAGTATTTTGAAAATTTCGATTAGGCCACTTCTTTGCCTCCGGCAGTACAACGAATGTAGTCTCAGGTGTCTTAGTCTCTGTTCATACGTGACTTTCGCTAAGCTGGATACCAGCCTAGTGGCTTTGCGTTGTACTCTCTCTAAACTGTCGATGTCTTTCGCCATGTACGGGCTCCATGCCTGAACACAGAATTCGAGGTGTGGCCGGACATACGCTCTCTACAATGTCACAAATGATTTTTTTTGCCATGTGTTTGAAGGATCTCCTCACACTGTGAAGAGCTTGCATGGCTTTCTTTGATGCTTTCTGGCCTTGTTTCAGGTCAGTGGTCACCCACGCTCCCACATCTTTTTCCTCATTTATGGATTCAAGATCAACTTTGGCACCGGACTTGTTTGTCATAGTGTTGTTTCTGGGTGGTGGTCTCTCCATCTGCATTATCTTGCATTTTTCACAGATAATGTTAAAAAATGTTAAAACGTTTTGAATGGAATGACTTTCCTGTTTGTTTGAATGTGAAAAGTGAAACAAGTCAAGTTACCGTCATGTAATCCGAACACCATTTTTATTGTTACCAACTAAACCAAATTAGAAAGAGAAGTAGACACTGTTCTGATACAGTTGTGGTAGAAAATGGTTTTGTTTTAGTGACCATGAAATTGTCAGTCGTACGAGTAATATCACTTTGCTTATTTAAATTATTTGTGCTCATAAACAGATTATGAGACGATAAACCAAGAAATAGAAATACTGACTGAATAAAGCAATACGAAAATAAATATATTACTGCAATGTAGAGACCTGTCAAGCCTTATTACACACAACTAGTGGAGATTCATGTCTCATTTAAATATATAATCAGGAATCAAGAGGAAAGCATCCCCTGATAAGATATAAATCTGCTCCATAAGGCAAAGAGTAAAACGTGTTAAAATACGTAGCAGCAGATAAAAGTTACATAATCTATGAATTAGAAAAATCAAAAAGCTAAAGACTGTCAAAACCACACCATGTAGAAAAGGTGGATAACAATAAAAGTAACTTATAAAAGACACCGTAACAACACTAGACAACAAATCATCGTTAATGATTAATGATCTTGAATGCGAACACTTTTTTGAAAGTAATTTTTTCTATCCGTACTTTAAGATAGGCCAGAATTACAACACGCTCTGCCAGCTGTCGATACCGACGTAAACTGTATACAGTATAATTTGTAAATCTTTCATTTGAAACCGAACAAATCAATTACTATTAATTTTAAATGTTTCAAGAAACTGCTTAGACTTTGATACTCCGTTATCATAAGTTTTTGGTTTAACAAATCCGCACAACCAAACAGGCCTACACCAGTTCACAAAACATGCGTCGGAACAACTATAGCAATTACAATCCAGTATCGTTCATTAGCCAAGTTAAGTGGTACAACTATTAGAAAGAATAATACAAGATATTGTTGCTTAAACTAGCGGACATAAACAATATTATCAGTTGTGATCAACAGAGCTTCCCAAAAAATTGTCGTGCATTACACCGCTATTATAATTCTGTTATGACTGGATTGTGAATATAGATAATAGTGCTGATGTCATTTACTTAAATTTCATAAAAGCCTTTGACTGATGTACAATTTAAGAAAATTTGACATCAAAGGCGCAGTGCCATTTTAGAATTGATGTTTCACAAGGTTCAAATCCAAGACCAATGTTTAGTATTTTTGGTATATTCAAACGATCTACCGGATTCAAATAAGAAAACATCCCAAATTGGCAGTTTGTAAAAAAACGTGGCTATTAAATGTTAGGGCCACTGAACGCGTAGTACTTATGCCTATATGCATACACATTAAATGTTAGGGCCACTGAACGCGTAGTACTTATGCCTATATGCATACACATTAAATGGATGTTTTGTAGAAGAACAAAGGGATTTAGGAATTAGCATCTGCAATAATCTAAAACCAAGGACTCATATAAAATATATTACAATAAATGCAAATCGACACATAGGAATACAAATAAACGTTGCAATTATATCAAAGCACAAAGAAAAATAACCCAGAAAAATGTTATTCAATATAGTAATAATCTGAGACAGAACAGAAGAAGACGTACTCCGGTACAGATAGTCGTAAACACACTTCACAAATCGTGTCATGGATTCTTGGAACACCGTCAAGAAGATATTAAGTGAAATATTTTGTCACCGGCTCAAAGAGACTATGCAAGTAAAGTAGGGGAGAGTTGATTGGATCCGTTCCTCGATCGGACATTCCATATTACTGTATACTGTGGCATCCTCTATCGATTATGTTATTGATCAGTGGCATTTCGGATGACACGGTAAGTTTCGACGAAACGGCAGTACTTTTTAAATACTTATCACCGAAGTAATAATCTGGCCGTGAACTGTGGCGGTGCAGTGTATGTAAATTGTGCGGCAAAACAGGTTCCGATGGCCTCTGAAGGATGACCCCCGCAGAATACGGATTGCAGTTGACATTATATGCAGGCATATTGCGACAAGTATGGATGTGATGAAAGACTCCATGGTGCCAGTGCATGCAACTGCGAGACAAAAACATGTTGCGATGGTCCCTAAAGGATGTCGATCATTTCCGCCAGCTTATTCCGGAGCCACTGGCAGAAGACTGTGAATATTAGGCCCTGTTAACATTTCATTTGACTATTAATTATTTTTTATGTTTAAAATGAACACTATATTTTGCACACGTATTAATTAATAGTTTGGCCTACATAATGTGTTTGTTGGTCCAGTCGAAAAAGACATGGGACATTGTGTAGGGTGGATAAAACTACCAATATTATGAACACTGGTATTTATTAGTATATTGTATTTGACTAATGATAACTATTATTGTTATAATGAACACTATATGTTACTTAAGTATCAATTCAAAATTATGCTTAGTCCTATATAATCATTTTCCTTTTGGTCCAAGCGAAGACATTGGGTGGTCCAATTGAGGAAACCGTGGCCACGATTGGACCTTTTTGTAATGTTTTGTTTATATTTTTTCAAAATTCATCAATGATTTTTATTTTCAACTTGTTGTTGAAAATAAAATATAAACTCTATGTTAGTATATTATTTACATCAATTCCATTTGTTTTCGCGTCTGTATTCAAGTTTATCGTTAGGGGTCCCAATCCCGGCAACTCTCCCCTACAGGTGCTGCTTGGCAACGGTTATATAATTATATATAAGCTAATACGTGCACTGCGCTTCTACCCACAGTACAGATCCCGTTAAGTTCATTCCAGATATCGATATCATTGTCATTGTATCAGGTTGCTGGAACACTAGTCAGACTTATTCCCACGTATCATTCAGTGAAAACATGCAGCTAAACGTGACTGACATCGCCTCCTTGTATATTTGGGCGCGGTGGTCGTGTGGGGCACGGTGGTCGTGTGGGGCACGGTGGTCGTGTGGGGCACGGTGATCGTGTGGGGCGCGGTGGTCGTGTGGGGCGCGGTGGTCGTGTGGGGCACGGTGGTCGTGTGGGGCACGGTGGTCGTCTGGGGCACGGTGGTCGTGTGGGGCGCGGTGGTCGTGTGGGGCACGGTGGTCGTCTGGGGCACGGTGGTCGTGTGGGGCACGGTGGTCGTGTGGGGCGCGGTGGTCGTGTGGGGCGCGGTGGTCGTGTGGGGCACGGTGGTCGTGTGGGGCACGGTGGTCGTGTGGGGCGCGGTGGTCGTGTGGGGCGCGGTGGTCGTGTGGGGCACGGTGGTCGTGTGGGGCTCGGTGGTCGTGTGGGGCACGGTGGTCGTGTGGGGCACGGTGGTCGTGTGGGGCGCGGTGGTCGTGTGGGGCGCGGTGGTCGTGTGGGGCACGGTGGTCGTGTGGGGCACGGTGGTCGTGTGGGGCGCGGTGGTCGTGTGGGGCACGGTGGTCGTGTGGGGCACGGTGGTCGTGTGGTCGAGTGGGGCGAATTGGTCGCGTGATAGAGCGTCGGACTTTTGGTCGAGGGAACCGAGGTTCAAAAACACCTGCTGCCGTTTCAAAACCTAGGCAATTTCGCTCACCCCACTTTGTCCGTGTCTTTCGGAAGAGACACTTCTACCTGGTGTCTATGTCAGGGGAAGTAAAAGATCTCACACAGGGGGTAAATGTGTAACCTGTCGTGATCTTAAAGAGTGGTGGTCTCTATCTCTAACCCACCGATTCCCGGCGCGTGAGGCGCCGAGCCGGCAGTGTGGACGACACGTAGAAACATGCCGCAGGACTTACAACGCGTGAGGCGCCGAGCCGGCAGTGTGGACGACACGTAGAAACATGCCGCAGGACTTACAACGCGTGAGGCGCCGAACCGGCAGTGTGGACGACACGTAGAAACATGCCGCAGGACTTACAACGCGTGAGGCGCCGAGCCGGCAGTGTGGACGACACGTAGAAACATGCCGCAGGACTTACAACGCGTGAGGCGCCGAGCCGGCAGTGTGGACGATACGTAGAAACATGCCGCAGGACTTACAACGTTCTTATGGAGCCCAGTCCTTGACAGGAAGAAGAAAAGAAGAAGTGTACAGAGACTTAATTACAGTAATTACTATAAATATAATTGTCGTTCCAAACCAAATAAACACCGATCACTGGCTCGATAAGTCAGCGTACGCTGGACTCTTGTCATAGTCTCGCCAGCTGTGATATATCAAACACTCGGAGTAGTGGGCCCTGAAAAACGAGTTATGTACTATAAGGCATATTTATGCAATGAATACCTCATTACTCTAAGAGTACTTCTTTGAAGGCAGTTAGCAACTATGCTGAACAACAAAAGAATATTTCAGCATAAGTCGTTGTGGCGACACAAATGAAGTAGCCGATCTTTTGTTAACGCACATAGATGTGGTGTCGCGATTAAATCGAAAATCTCGTCCACGGTGCAGGATGCATTAATATTCATATCTTTGTAACAGTAGCCACTGAAATCACAACTGATCGGCCGCGAAATGGACGACGTCGGATGAGCACTGCAAAACAAAAACACCATATTCGTAGCAGTTATCTGATGGTTCCTTAACGTCAATGGAATTAACAAAGGTTTATTAACCGGCCGCGCTGTCGACTTGCTTATAAAAACCTTGCAAATAAACTTTGAACTAACTGGACTGTGCATATCACGTGCGTCCTGCGAAAGATTTTCTACTTAATCTGGAAATCACATAATCATAGCTGTCTCATGCTGCGTTGAAAAAAATCCGGCGAATTTATTGTTTTGTGACAAAAGTAATATTCAGACATTCGTTTTTCTCTTGTTGTTCAGTATATCACAGTGGGACCATTGACCAATATGTGCACATGTACACATATCCCCCGTTGGGCCGAAATATCTTTGTGTGCTGCTCTTTTATAAAGTATGTGTGTCAGATTACACAACGACAGTGTGATATTGTGCATGAACATGTTACTGTCCCCAAACACGTTTCTATCAGATCCACGCAATTATTCATGACAACTTTGTAACAAGCGACGACCACCGACCATCAATATTGCAATTAATTATTAATAGTCCACACGCACCGTTGTTAGGACCACAGTAAAACAAACATTAGTAGTGCTTCGTCGTGTTACTTATACAAATGCCTTTATGTGCCTGAAATGGTCAACAGATGGCAGCAGTAGTTGACCGTGTAGAATTATAGTGTTATGCGCATTTCTACATGTGCAGGCCCTTTGTCGGTATCAGTCATCTGGGCACAATGTTTCGGCACGAATATAGGACCTATGACATTGCGGATTGTGCACTGAATGACTGTACAATACCTGCACAATTAAGTTTCTACCTCTTCCGATTCTTCTTCAGTTTAATGTTCGAGTTCGTGAACAGTGGACACCCTTTAAGTTCGGTAAGAGTGAGGCACTCTTCACACACGTCCGCAGATCGAAACGTGACATACATTCTTGAGTGGTCCGTGTGCGGACACATACTAGGTATTTGCGTACATGTGTTACATATAAACCAATTTATTATCACATAAATTGATGAATATTCATACGTACACATATAATCAAGCACAGGTATAATTAAATATAGCTAATATAAACGTACGGTCATGACTGACTTATCCGTTCTTCGATAATACGTTTTCTTCAGTAATCCGCGCGTTTTTGTGGGAATAATGTGGACACATTGTAAATCACTTCATTATTCGGTGATTCGCTAATCCGCAAACTTCGTTAATCGTTAATGAAGTAGTCAACATTCATTCTCCGTGGGTGGCCAAACATGTGACAGACGTTCTAGTAGTCAACATCCATTCTCCGTGGGTGGCCAAACATGTGACAGACATTCTAGTAGTCAGCACCCATTCTCCGTGGGTGGCCAAACATGTGACAGACATTCTAGTAGTCAGCACCCATTCTCCGTGGGTGGCCAAACATGTGACAGACATTCTAGTAGTCAGCACCCATTCTCCGTGGGTGGCCAAACATGTGACAGACATTCTAGTAGTCAGCATCCATTCTCCGTGGGTGGCCAAACATGTGACAGACATTCTAGTAGTCAGCATCCATTCTCCGTGGGTGGCCAAACATGTGACAGACATTCTAGTAGTCAACATCCATTCTCCGTGGGTGGCCAAACATGTGACAGACATTCTAGTAGTCAACATCCATTCTCCGTGGGTGGCCAAACATGTGACAGACATTCTAGTAGTCAACATCCATTCTCCGTGGGTGGCCAAACATGTGACAGACATTCTAGTAGTCAACATCCATTCTCCGTGGGTGGCCAAACATGTGACAGACATTCTAGTAGTCAACATCCATTCTCCGTGGGTGGCCAAACATGTGACAGACATTCTAGTAGTCAACATCCATTCTCCGTGGGTGGCCAAACATGTGACAGACATTCTAGTAGTCAACATCCATTCTCCGTGGGTGGCCAAACATGTGACAGACATTCTAGTAGTCAACATCCATTCTCCGTGGGTGGCCAAACATGTGACAGACATTCTAGTAGTCAACATCCATTCTCCGTGGGTGGCCAAACATGTGACAGACATTCTAGTAGTCAACATCCATTCTCCGTGGGTGGCCAAACATGTGACAGACATTCTAGTAGTCAACATCCATTCTCCGTGGGTGGCCAAACATGTGACAGACATTCTAGTAGTCAACATCCATTCTCCGTGGGTGGCCAAACATGTGACAGACATTCTAGTAGTCAACATCCATTCTCCGTGGGTGGCCAAACATGTGACAGACATTCTAGTAGTCAACATCCATTCTCCGTGGGTGGCCAAACATGTGACAGACATTCTAGTAGTCAACATCCATTCTCCGTGGGTGGCCAAACATGTGACAAACATTCTAGTAGTCAACATCCATTCTCCGTGGGTGGCCAAACATGTGACAGACATTCTAGTGTTTCATTGACATTCTCAATGTGAACGGAAACCATGCATGAGTGGACAGAATTGTCACCTATCATGTAAATGGTATAAAATAAATAAGAAATAGTTGCAGATCAAATCTTGATACATTAGTAATGTTCACTACACGTAAGTCTACATGACAGTAGTCACTTTTTTCATAATGTGCACATCACGTGATTTCTTCGCAGGGTGTCACCCCGCGCGGAACGACCATCGGAGGGCGTCAGAAGGCGATGATGCAAGTGGCAGGAGAACTGGCGTCAGGACAGCTAGTAGAGGCCCCTCGTTCCTCCTCGGTGAATACGTCCACAGCGGCCGTCGGTTGTCTCGATGAACCTATCACCGGTGAGCTTGGTTCGTTCATGTTTACTGTGTGGTGCGCAGGTCGTCTGTACATATCACGTGTTCGGGTTGAACGACGTACCCGAGCAACGTTAAGGGGAAACACCGCAGTAGAACTTCGTGGATGGGACAAAACCCACGAAGGTCCCCTGTTAGTGGACAACAGTTATTGTTTTCTATTTTCCCAACATATTTTTGTTGTAGGGCATAATTCATTGGAATTTGTAATTACATTTGTCCTACGTAATCCATAGAAGAATCTACGTGACGTAAACACTACTGTGTGTGTGTGTGTGTGTGCGTGTGCGTGTGCGGGTGCGTGTGTGTGTGTGTGTGTGCGTGCGTAGGTTAATGATAGTTAATACATTGATAATAAGAAGAATTAAGATCAAATGAAACATCAACATATTAAAACATTTAGAATTCCATGACAGTTTAACATTCTAAAGCATCATGCAGTAGCGTCATGAAATGTTACAAATATCAAGTATTCTGTATGACACCTCCTAATTTCGCCTTAGGGGTGACTCAATGAGTCTACGAATAACACATAAACAATAGTGATAACCTACTAACTCCACTGTACCTTTCAATGTGACAGGAGTACCGAATCCACGGATAGTCCTTGAGTCGACCACTTCGGGCAAAAACTTGCTGAGCGCCGACCACCTGCAGGCGGCCTGCGAATGGGAAAACAAATACGTGCGTCCCTTCCACAAAGGGAACTGCGGCGACCTTCATTCCCTGCACCTGTATGTCCGGGTTCTGAGCGACAAGAACTTAAACGACTGCAGCGACATCAGTGACGCCGATGTGCAAACAGCGCTGGCGGTTGTCAAGGGCTGTTCGCAGCATTACTTCGGCGGACTCCTGGCGAAGCCGTGCGCCGGGAACCCGGACTGCGCCAACGTCCCACCGAAGTGCTACAAGCACGACGCGGTCTACAAGATCCTGCACTACCTGACCGACGTGGACTTCCTGAAAGACGGCGACACGAGCAAGACGACAGTCGCCTACTCTGTGATGTTCATGCGCAACATGCGAGACTTCCTCAACAACACGTGGCAGGGCGACTGGTTCGCCGACCCCGACGATCTGAGGGACTATTACATGGACGAACTGGACGGCGGCGCCGTCGGCGACGGACTGGTCAAGTCGCGCGCCATGTCCCTGAACGTTACTCCCGAGACGCTCACCAAATACTTCTACAAAGACATGATCCTATTCTGCGTCGCCATGGTCAGCATCCTTGTCCTGCTCTTCTTCTATCTCCGCTCCGTCGTCCTCATGTTCGCGACGCTCATGACCGTCGGTTTCACGGTGTTCATGTCGCACTTCCTCTACATGGTCGTCTTCCGGGTTCCTTTCTTCCCTTTCATGAACGTTGTAGCCGGCCTGATCCTTATCGCCATCGGCGCCGACGGCGTCTTCATCCTACACGACCTCAAAGACGAAGCCCGGAAAGAAGACAAGAACATATCGCAAGAGGACGCCACATTTAAGATGCTGAAGCACGGCGCGCTGTCGATCTTCGTGACGAGTTGCACGACCGCTGCCGCTATCTTCACCAACGTCATCAACAACGTGACGTCACTGCGCTGCTTCGGTATCTACGGCGGCACGTGCGTGCTTGTCAACGTGTTCTTCCTTCTCTCGTTCGCGCCGGCCGTCATCTTGCTGACGGAGAAGGTGAACGCAAGCCACTCAAACAATTGTTGCCGCTGTTGGCCGGCAGACGAGAGTAGTCCTTCGGACGAGATTCGGTCTAGGCTGAGTCGTGCCACTACTCGCTTCAGTCTTGCCGTCACTCACTTCTGGAAGACGCAGCTACCGAACGCCATCACGTATCTCGCACCGATGTGGATCGTGCTCTTCCTCCTTCTTGGCATCGCCGGCATGATTGTGGTGTTCGTCGCGCCCAAGCTGGAGGTGCAGTCGGATCGCGAGTACCCGATTTTCTACAGCACTCAACACTTCGAGCTCTACCGATGGCAGTACCGCGAGTCCTTCCGCTTCGAGCTCGAGCAGATCGCCCGAGAACGCTACCGGATGAACATGCAAATTGTGTGGGAAGTCAACGGCGCCGACAACGGCAACCAGTTCAACCCGGATGACCCGGGAACTCTCAAGTTCGACGACACGTTTGACCTGTATCAGCCGGATTCACAGATTTTCTTGCGACAGTTCTGCACCAACCTGCTTCAGCAGTCGTTCGTCTACAACGCCTCGCGTTACGAGTGCTTCTTCGACGTTGTCGCTCGCGCCATCAACGAATCGTGCGGCACCAGAACGTCCTGCTGCGGCAAGGGCGCGTTCCCGATGACTGCCATCGACGCCAAAGAGTGTCTGAAAAATAACAACATTCAGTCGCTTATGATGAGTCCATCAAACAAAACACTAATTGGTCAGGCGATCTACGACAAAGCTGGAAAGGCCGTAGCCTTGAGATATTCGGTACTGACCAACGATAACTGGACAACCGAATACTCGGACATGAACACGTTCTACAAGAAGGTAAACAACTTCGTTAAAGATCAACTGACCGTAAGTAAGTATGGACTGGACAACGGCTGGATTGTGGGGGTGACAGGCATGGAGTTGGATCTATACGACCTGCAAGACGCTCTCAGCCGAGGCACGCTGTTCGGCATAGTGTTGTCCGTAACCATGGGCTTCTTCGTGCTTCTCTTCACATCACTCAACATCATCATCACGGTCTACGCCATGCTCACCATCAGTCTGACTATATCCGCTACCATGGCAGCGCTTGTGTTGCTCGGCTGGGAGGTGACACTTTTCGACTCGATCGTCATCAGTTTGGCCGTCGGCATGTCGATCGACTTCAGCATCCACTACGGCATCGGCTTCAAGTTACAGGCGTCGGAGCACCGACGAGATCGCGTTCACGACGTCATCGGCACCATCGGCTCTGCCGTCGCCATGGCCGCACTGACGACGTTCGCCTCCGGTCTTTCGGTGTATTTCGGCCTACTCATCATCTTCATGCACTTCGGCACATTCCTGATGCTTGTTATGGTCATCAGCTATTGTTTCGGCACCTTGTTTTTTCTACCGCTACTCAGCGTCATCGGACCACGCCACGGCTTCGGCGAGATATGCAAGTTGTTCCCTTGCGCTAAGAAAGACGACGTCGAGGAGGAAGTTAAAAAAGACGGCGTCGCGGAGGAAGTTAAAAAAAACGAAGGCGCGGAGGAAGTTAAAAAAGACGACGTCGCGGAGGAAGTTAAAACAAACGAAGGCGCGGAGGAAGTTAACAAAGACGAAGGCGCGGAGGGAGAGGTCTACAACGCATCTCAATGGGATGACTGCATGCTAAATGATTCTCCCAAAGACGTGGAACGTCCACTACCAACAGTCGAGACAGCCGGTCCGCATCATCCATATGCGCCACCTAACGACGACATCGATCGTTTTCCTCATTCAGCGACGCCTGGTGGCGATCGTTCAAGTCGTAAAAGTTTTGCAAAACGCGGCAACAGAGTATCTCCCGAAATTGTTGAGTAAGATGAGTCGTTTGGGTCGGAAGCTGCTGACGGGGAGGAAGTTCATGGCTGGCCTTAGATGGAGGTGAGGGTCTCGTGCCCCCAATAAAACCGCGCCTGAATCCAAGGAAACGTTGGGGGAAATATTCGAGCACAATATTCGTATTGGGTGGCCCGGCCTCCCTCCAACCGCCAACACTCGACCTGTTCCGACGCCTATGTAAACACAACATATCTGCATCACGTCGACACTGCAGGTCTGTCACTGCGGTCACGTGACGGTTACCATGGCAACACCTGGTATTTGGCGAATCTCATGTTTCTACAAAAAAGTAATTGTAATGCTAGGATATAAAGAACTGCATGGTGTTCTACAATTATCAATCAATCAATGAATCTATTTCGAAATGAGGATTACAAATCACAGTATTACATGTGTTTATCTTCGGTACTAAATAATCATAATAAAACATATTTATTTATTGATTGATTGATTTTTTACATCCATACATTCAATGTAGTAATTTCGTTCCTACTACTGCCGCCGCCGCCGCCGCCGACCGCCGATTCCTTTCATTCTTGTGGGCATAACACCCAGGAGCAATTGATCAGTATCGTCGTAGTTTATTGTTACTTGTTACTAGACAATTTTATGATGTACTAATACTAATAGTACTACTGTTCGTGTTATATTCACAATATCACGTTATTTGTTGTGGCTGCAAAATTGTTTTGTTGCATATACTATTAAATCCTTACACGTGATAAATATGGCAGTTAGTTTTTAGTGATTCCTTTCATTCTTGTGCGCATAATATTCAATATGCGAATTTTTTATGTATGTATATATAATATAATATTATATATATATATTTATTTATATATATATAATATTATATATAATATTATATTATAATATTATATACATACATAACAAATTACATATTTTATAATAGTCAAAATATGAATTTATATATCGCTCATGAATCTATTATAATACATCTATATATATATACAATTATTGATATATCTCGATCACTGAAAGGAGGAAGTGATGCATTCAAGCTAATACTCGTTGGGGCTAATTTAGAGCATTTAAATAGAGGGCGAGGGATGGGGGAGTGGCATCATTCGACGAGTAATGGATGTGACAGAAACTGTGGCGGTGCAGTGCATTTAAATTGTGGGACAGAACAGGTTCCGATGGCCTCTGAAGGATGACACCGCTGAATACGAATAGCAGTTGACACTATGCAGGCATAGTGTGACAAGTATGGATGTGATGAAAGACACTATGGTGCCCTTGCATGCAACTGCGAGACAGAACATGTTGTGATGGTCTCTAAAGGATATCGATTATTTCCGCTTATTCCGGAGCCACTGACAGAAGACTGTGAATATTAGGCCCTGTTAACATTTAATTTGACTATTGATTAATTTTATGTTTAAAATGAACACTATATTTTACTCAAGTATTAATTAATAGTTTGGTCTACATAATTTGTTTGTTGGTCCAGTCGAAAAATACATGGGACATTGTGTAAGGTGGATGGAACTACCAATATTATGAACACTGTATTTATTAGTATATTGTATTTGACTAATGACAACTATTATTGTTATAATGAACACTGCAATAATTTTACTGTTGGTCCAATCGAAGACATTGGATGGTCCAATCGAGGAAACCGTTGCCATGATTGGACCTTTTTATAATAAAAAAATTTAATATTTGTTCAAAATTCATCAATGATTTTCTTGTAATTAATAGCTTGTTGTTGAAAATAAAATTTAAACTCTATGTTAGTATATTATTTACATCAATTCCATTTGTTTTCGAGTCTATATTCAAGTTTATCGTTAGGGGTCCCAATCCCGGCAACTCTCCCCTACAGGTGCTGCTTGGCAACGGTTATATAATTATAAGCTAATACGTGCACTGCGCTTCTACCCACAGTACAGTTCATTCCAGTTATCGATATCATTGTCATTGTATCAGGTTGCTGGAACACTAGTCCTAATAGTCCTAATCCCGGCAACTCTCCCTATATGATGACGATGGTTTTGTTTGTTTTGTTCTTGGGAGGAATCGTTGATATTCATACCGTAAATAATATAATCAGGTGCTTATTCCATTTCAAGGTGGATTTTTCACATCTATCAAGTTCAAATTTCTTTCATCGAGATATTTTGTTTTGTTGTTGGTTTTCATAGCCACTCTCACAATCACAAACAGACGGTACCAAACAGAGACCCAAACCAAGCAGGGTATCAACAAAGTCCCCACAGCGAAACGGCTACAGACTGACATACCAGGACTAAAGTACTAGAAAATGAAACGGCCTGATACCGACACAGCTACAGACATGTGTTTTCGTTCCCCATTCCTACAGCATGGTTGATCAGATGTCAAATATCTAATATATAATTCTATTGTGCTCACATCTGCGACAACTTCCATTCGACTGACAAAATTATACAAATAATGTATAATCCCCTAGGGCAGGAGCTCAGTGAGAGATATCTATCAAGGTATGCGTCAAACCCAGAGGACGCCAAGGTGCGTATTTCGGTGAATGATTTCAGTAGATAGTGGGTGCCTTTCGTCCGACCGGTGGCGGTCTCAAGTGATCGCACTGCTGAGGTGCACTATGTGGTCGTGAGGATCTGGCCAACTGCAAAAAGCGAGCCAAGTCCACGACCTGTTTCGGTTACGGTAGAATGTAACGCCTACTATGTCATCAAGCCGAATTCCGTTACTTTAATTAACGGGACCAAAATGCATTCCTGGGAAGGTTTGCAGGATAGGTATGTCGTCTAGCGACAGTGAAATGGCGCAGTACGAGACATATTTTAAAACACTATCAAAAGATAGTATGGTGGTGATTTGCAATTGATATCTCGAACCAACCAGCGTCTGCCTCGCACCCGCAGTGAAATTATATGTTATGCCCTACATTTGGTTTATTTGAAGACACCCACAGCAGCTACATCCAGCTAGATTGCTCTGCAGGCGCCACTGATGTCGATGTAATTTTCTTTGAGAAACGTTAATTGGCCTCGTTTGCCCAGTGACCTGACCGTTACTGCCAAACACTATCCTGCTTTCTAAGCATGTGATATGGGTGCCTTCCTGTCAGATGTCTACAACGGATGGTTTATGGCCCTGTGATAGTAAATAGAAGTCCTGCTGACTACACGATTACACTCCAAGAAACGACCACTCTACAAAAGTCATTTTTCACACCTTCATAGACTGCCTATTTAATATTGGCCTAAACTATTGAATAAAACTGCATGCAGCAAACAATTCCACCGTTGTCTCCTTTGTGCCATGTTGATTTGTGACACAAAAGAAACGCGAATATATTTTTGTCAACATGAAGCAGCTATGTGGTATATCCAAGTCGAAAAACTCGTGCAGGACACACTTCCCGTTTCATTGTGATGCTGCCCAGTATACGTGTACCGTACGTGTCTTCCTGTGAGCGTACAACACATGTACGCCCTTTCTTTACAGCCATGACGACATTGAGTACCAATGGTGATGTTTTTTCTAGATGTTAAAAAAATTGTTAGAGCTGATTCCAGACCCCATCAATGAGAACGATCTGTGTCACGAGGTCGAAGTTGCTATGCCCCTCAAAAATCACCATTGGAGACAACATCTTAAAATCATTGGCACGGTGCAGAAAGTGATGGTTACATAGAATCATTCCCAGTGCTGTACAAGGTTCTCGCGTGTATGCAAACCTTCAATACATCAACAGCAGTTTGTGAAGCAAACTTAATATTGCCAATGAAATTAACGGTGTGTCATCTACATCACAGTTTAATTTGTCGTGTTGGATATGACGTCAAGCGTGACATAGAACAAAGGCAGCATGTGTTCTCAAAACTCATGATTATAATCTTTGACGAAGCGCCTCTAGTCATGGATTCGGGAACCTGGTTATTTTTACAACCTTTTTCTAAATTCTATACTCATGTGTTGTTCCGTAAAACCCCAAAAGAATGCCTCAATATTTCTTCTATAATCACATCTAAAAATAAGAGATTTTACGGGATGGCACGTTTCAAAACAAAGCGCATATTCTAAATATGAGTGTCTCAGTATCAGTTACACTTGTGTTGGTGGGGGTACATTTCCATCAGATACAAATCCTTCTTGTCTGATGATGTGACCAAAACCACTTCAGTTACAGGTCCTAAAGACACAACAGCACAGACAATTAACATACATGTGTGTACAGCATATGAACAATTAAAGTCATTATTCAATGTATATGTTATAGTGGATCTTATTTAAGTCTATAACACGGTCCCGTATAATGTGGCCAAATTTGTCACATTTTTCAATGTTTGTTTTAATATATTAGTTTAGTTTTAGGCCATGTACACTTTTTGATCAAAATAGAAAAAACGTGTTTTAAAAACGTTGTCGGGGGTGTTTTTAAGTGCCCTAACATGACAACTAATTAACATACATCCATACAACTGATACCATAATGTATCTGAATAATATACCTTTCCAATGATATATAACACTTTGCAATAACTGAATTATCTCAAAATGGTCAAGCATAGCCATCAACAGCCTCATGAATCTTCTTGTCATTCGAAACACATTCACAGAACATCACCTGCTACAATGAATTTCTGAAGCATTTTCTCAAAAAAATATTCTATAGAATCAGTCTTCCTATAGTGTGACGTGTACAACTAAGGTTTCATTGCACAGATAGGACTCATCTCACATCAAAATACTGGTCGTCGACTACGACGGACTGTAAATAAGTATGATAAAGTATCGAGGAACCCATGCAATAACGGATGCTGCGATCAGAACCATCCTAAGGCTTTCACTTAGTAGCGACACATAGTGGGGCTCGGTGAACCAGCACTCAAAACACAAACAGTAGATACGGGTACTAGGCTGACTTGGGGATCATTGATTGTGTTACCTAACATGATAACAAGTATCGCTACCTATTCCACGAAGTAATAGAACATATTGTCAGATTTTGAACTTAAAATGTGTTTAGAATTTAACACAAATAACATTACACGCCTAAATTAATCAACAACAACACAGAATATATAATACTCCCCGATATCGTGTTCACGTCATTTATCGCGAGAGAACCAAACTACGAGAAACTGCGAAAGCGGCAAAATTCGATTTCCTGTTATTTGGGTGTCTGCTTTTGCAGTGCAGATCTGCAGTCTGAGTATAGTTACGACAACTTTCGACGTTGACACCATAAGGTATTCTACGCTAGCGGCAAATTCCTGGTGAATTAGTACTGACATCTAATAACTTAAATAAGCTTCATAATCATGCCTAATTTAGTCTTGACGCATGCAGTGATGCAAAGACCCCTGGCCCAGTCGATCATCGGCGTCGGTACCGGTCCTAGCCTAGCCAAGAATCTAGACTAGTCGATAGCTTACGCCGCTCAGCCTTACTGGCCCTTAAGTTTAGGCTGACGCCGCTTAAGCTTACTAAGTTACGCCTTACGGATAGTATATCGAAGTACGGGCGAATGTTGCCAATGCCAAATGGAGTTGATAGGATACCACCAAAACTGCTTAAAGTAATAATAAAAGTCAATTGCTTGAAATCATCTTCCAGTATATTTCCACAACACCAACCAATTTGGCAATTCATTAGTATTCAATGAATTAATAATTCCAAGTAATACTCTGTTCTGTCAGCCTGCATCGATTATGCATATTTTCCCCGTGATTATCAGCAAGCTTCGATGTGACCAGGGTTCACATAGATCCCCAAATGTTCTTGAATTTGAAAATGTCATTTAAGTACCTTTGAATGTTCTTAAATAGTCACATCATATGACTATGTTCGGGTCTAAGTCGGGATTGGAGTGATTCTGGAATCGGCCGATGGTCGCATGGCCCTAAGTCAGAATCTCATAACGCCCGCCCAAGTCGGGATGATTCATTCATCGGTCATTGATATGGTGAGACGCGCCAGTTTGAGTTGCTTATATATGTGTGGTTTATATCATAACATGTGCTTGACTGTGTTTGCATTTGTGCTCTTGTCATAGAACTTATATTACAATGTCAACAATTATTGAAAAACGTGGAGTGTTAAATATAAAAATCGCATTTACGCCAATGTTGTATTTTAAGCCCTTGTACTCTTGTTACTTAGAGAGTAACAGAACAGTATGGCTGGTTATCATATCTCTAATATATGTCCGAGGTACTGGCCAGTTAGCTGTCATCACGGAATTCTAAGGTCATACCAGAAGCAAAGTAAGACAAGATTGTTGGTCACCTATCACAGCCACATGCTGCTACTGACAATGTCGATCCTTAACTTAGGTGGTGAATCAAGGGCCACTCTCCAAAATTGTCTGACAGTTCGTTTTGAACTTTCCCCACCTCATTACTTGCTTATTTCTTTATCTAAAATAGTATTATTACACAACGTTGGCTTTATCTTGACGAGATCTTTCAGGAAATATATACTTTTCCTATAGTCATATGCTGATGAAGAGTTCATGTCCCTTTAAATTGTAAAAAAACAGCCAAAATACGCTTTCTCCAAAATATTTTGTATTTCAAAAAGCTATTATTTTTAATTCAGTAATGAAGATTCAATGTGTGTCACAAACAATACTATAGGCCCCTACAATAGCTGCTCCTACGCTAAGTTCCTCACTTATTTTGTTTGTTAATGAACCCATTGTTATTGTTATGCCTGATACCAAGCTCCCTCGCCAATATTTCAATACTACAAATTATACATGTATACAAACATCCATACATACTTATATAAAATTGTGATGTTTCCTGTGACTCTGTTTCCTACATCATGTACTTGCAAATCACCCCCTGCTGTAATCCTGAACAATTTTGATGTCATGGTTGGAATAGTGGCTTTGTTTCTGTGGTCCGTGCTTAAAAATAAGTGGATTTAATACTTTAGTTTACACAGATGTGATTTTCCATTGTTATTACTAGTTAGATGAAGTGTGGCATTAAACCTGTGCACAGCTTACCATGTCTGCCTTGTCCAATTGTCTGTCCACCTGTCTACTTCAGGTGTAATTAATTGGCTTCTTTGTTAAAGCTTTGAACTGTTGGGATGGTTCCTGGTTCGTCAGAGGCATTATCACTTTGGCAAAAGAATTCTTGGATGCTTTGGTGAATTAGTCGGCTGTATCGGCAGCATTACTGCTCTGGCAGTGTTACTTCTATGGCGACGTTACTTCTCTGGCAGCGTTACTTCTCTGGCAGCGTTACTTCTCTGGCAGCGTTACTTCTATGGCGGCATTACTTCTTTGGCAGCGTTACTTCTCTGGTGGCGTTACTTCTCTGGCAGCGAAATTCTTGGACACTTGTATGTCTAATGTGGTATAGTCTGTGCATAACATGTCACCATAGTCTGGGCTGTATTTTACCATCATTAGAATCGCTTATCATTATAAATTGCATCCATGCTTGGGTCCATGATGATGTAATTCCAGTAACAGTAATCCACACAGGAGTATAACCTAACATTCCTTAGTGTAATTATTAGGTTTATTCATTTATACAGCTGAGTGAACTTTGGCAATAACGGGTGATCAAACTTGCCAAAGGTTCGAAGCGACTGCAGTGGAATTTGAAACCGGGTTCTCTTGATTGAGAGTCCCGGGTTCTAACCGGTATGTCATCGTGCCCTACAGTAAGACATCTTTGTAACATTGTGTATTCTAAATCACTCCAGACATGCAGTTTGTAATAACTTTCGTGCAGCAAATGTATTATTCCAATAACGCATCATGCTATACATGTCTCACGCCATGCATTGTAATTCCAATATGGGCCATACCAAGTTTAAATTCCAATAATGGGCCGTCCAAAGTTGGAGTCAGCCGCTGCTGTACATGCGATTCCGATTTAGCCATGCATTGTTGGAATTCCAATAATGGACTGGCCAAAGTTAGGATCATTCCAAGACACCCCCATTCCCAGAATAGCCATAACAACTTCACTGGTGACACAGAGATGCACCGAGACTGCGACTTTCCAGTTCATTCACATATGTTTACAGCAGTACCAGTTGTTTCGAAGTGAGCATCAGAATGGTTTATTGTCAACATTCGGTTGTAATGCAAACAGTAGGAAGAATAGAATAACATGTAGTTCGTTTTAAGTTCCCTTCACAACCAACTTTGCTAAATAAGTGGGTTGTGAAAATTAAGCCTACAAACTTCAAACGACAAAACACAGCAGGCTTTGCTCGGCTCACTTTGAAAAATCTGTGACTCGGAGAAGATGGCGGCTCTATGTAATCGTTTTCATTTTTAATCAGGGAAAGTAAAAGATCAAAGGCTACTGGTGTCGCTACCAGGCATGGGTTAATTTGTTAATTCAGTTAACTCAATTAAGTTAATTTAATTTAATTAACTTTTTTATTATTTTATGTAATCTGGTGGTGATGGCCACTGGCTTGCTGTCAGGAATAAGAACTAGCTTTGATGATCATGGTGCCCATTAGACACAGCCACTCAGCCAGTGACCCAAGGTCACCCAACCAATGTCAAAGAGAGCTTCTAGTCAGGTCCAGGCAATTGTTTTGAACAGTGTTAAATGTCAAGCCAGTGTCAATCAGTGAATAAGATAATCTGACTTTGTGATGTCACTTCGTATATTTGCTATCTTGTTTTGATATGTATGAGATTCACACACAAAAATCTGCATGGTATCACTAGTAGTGACAGCATATGTTACAGCATTTTCTTCTGCGGAATGCTGTCGCAATATGCCTTCGACGTACCAATTTCATATAAACCGACTGGTCCACAGACTGTCCACTAGGTGACATAACAGTGCCTAACATACATTCCAGGGGCAACGTTTACCGTAACTTTGTACTTCAGTCCGAAAGTTTATATTTATATGTACAGTTCGCCCTGTCGTATTTTCGAGTATAACTAGCTGTAGCCCGATATGGATCGTCAAAAATGCTAACAGTACGCACTCAGCAGCATCACCTGTCGTTCTCAAAACGCGACCTGCTGCGGCTTCAACAGGGGCTTCTGATTCTCAAACAATTCTAGCAGCACTATTGGCTACCATGCAGAATACTGACAGAAAGCATAAAAGTAAATCGTCAAAAGAAATAATGGCCAAATGTCATTGCCATGTCCAAAATGTATTTTAGTCGGATGCAACAACATGGAGAATTCCATTTTTTCCACTGGTCTCCAAAACTTGCCAACCCTGGTTGACTAGAAAATATATAATGCAAACATATTCATATTAATCATTAGTTATTTGCACATTAAGTGGGCAGACAAAACTTAATATTTATTTCAGCTCACATAACGTTGTGTAAATGTTATCATTGGTTTCTTTGTAAAACAACAATAGTTGCAGTATCTGTTTTATTCCCTTGTGTGTCCTTTTTATGTGGGCTGAGAAAAACGGTAGTAATGCCAATGGTAATGGTACAAAAGTTTTGTCACTGGTGGTTTAGTTCTTACTGTGGTATTGTTAAATATTGTGTACATTGTTGATGCATGCACATATTCATTGTTGATGTGTGCACATACTTATTGTTGATGTGTGCACATACTCATTGTTGATGTGTGCACATATTCATTGTTGATGTGTGCACATACTCATTGTTGATGTGTGCACATACTTATTGTTGTATCCTTGCTTCAGGGACTTCAGTGATGAGTTCCCCGGAAGCGTCCACGTCAAGGGAACCATTGCAGGGTCGGTGAATCTACTCTACTTACAAGTCTTGTTTCTCTTGTTCGTGTATTTATATATGCAGTAAAACCTGCCATAGCGAACACCTCTCTATAAATATAAATTGAAAATTACTTAGTTTGCACTGTCCACTAACTGCCCATAACAGCCATCTAGGTAGTGTGGACAACGGACAGGGAATTTGGACCCAACCATTCATAGTCACTTTGCCAGTTGCAAACAGCTCGTAGTGCATTGAATTTCATAATTTGTTTTTATAACACTACCATATTGTGCAGTACACTGGTACAAAACCTACAATATAATAATACATAGCCATTTGACAAGCTTCTTCCGACAGATTACTGATATTGATCTACTCATCGTTCCTGAAAACAAAGAAACGCTAATTAATTATTAACAACCGCCAACATAGCAATTCATAATAAAATGGTGCTGCCTATTGAGTAGTGTGTGTCTGCATAATCAATTCATAATAAAATGGTGCTGCCTATTGAGTAGTGTGTGTCTGCATAATCAATTCATAATAAAATGGTGCTGCCTATTGAGTAGTGTGTGTCTGCATAATCAATTCATAATAAAATGGTGCTGCCTACTGAGTAGTGTGTGTCTGCATAATCAAATTCTCCATAGTGAGCAATTGCCTTAACAGACATATTGCGCAATACAGGGTCAATTACAGTTGTCAATTACAGTCATACAGCATCATAAAAGCTCAAATTACAATCACAACACTTAAAAAAATCAGTTACAGTAACAAATCAAATTATATTACTACATAAACTGACAAGGTTACCCATAGATTTCCATATACCCATCCATCGTTTTGACCTTTCATCAGTGTGTGCATTCTCAGACTTTTCCTTTATGCCAACAGAAATGCAGAACACAATGTTTGCTGCTGAGGAAGCTGGGGGAGGGGCTAAGGCTCGTTTCAACACCCTGGTGGTGAAAGCCAAGCAGCTTGCCCGTGATGGATATGTCAGTAAAGCCCTCGATCTCAACAAGAAAGCTCTCAAACTCTTCAACAATGAGAAGCTTATTCGACGCATCAAAAAGATGGAGGTGTGTAAATACGCAACCGTACTTGCAGAATTTAGCCAATATCATATCCTAATGTTGAATGCATTTGGGGAATACGGGACAAAATCCCACAGGACAAAATCCACAATATGGAAAGTGGACAAAATGTATTTAAAGATTCCCTGTTTCAGTCAGTAGAATCCAAATAACCCTTATTTTGGTCTGCCCAGGGACATTGGTCATTTTTGTACATGGGGTGGTGTATTGTAGCTGTATAAATGTATTTTAAATCATAATTAAACAGTTAGCTAATATGAGCAAAAAATTAATGTGGGATTTTGTCCGTAGCATTATGGCCTACAGGTGGGATTTTTGTCAGATACCACATTTGGACTTTACCCCTCATCCAAAATCTGTCACATTTTCATTCAAAATGATTTCTTTAAAAGCATTTTTCAGATAGGTAAACAAGTAACTAGTGGTGTGCACTGAAGCATGTATGATTCTGTCGAAAGCCAGTCTTCTTGGGAATTACCCAGTCATGACAAGTTTCTTGGGTTTCACTCCTTGTGAGCCCTGAAATTATGGATGCTTTAGAAAATCCTTGGTCTTTGTTTTGTTTCTTTGGAACTGAGGGGTTTAATTTATTTATACTTTTACCGTACATCACCTCATGTGCTTTGCTGAATGTACTGAATGACCTTGAAAAATAATTAGGTATTTAGGTTTTGCGCACACATCTTTACTTTGGTGAGGAAATAATTAGGATTGTGGATTTATGGAATGCCACACTTTTTTGGTATTTGTTTGGTATTTGTATTGATCAACAAACCTTTTGTTGCTTGTTCTGTAGCAACTGTGGTGTATTTTCTTGAGGCCTTTCTACAAGATTACAATGAAGAAAGTGATGGGATTTCGGAGGGGGAGGAAGCGGATCACTCAATGGTGAATGTGGGAAATGGATTCTTCCTGTACAAAGGCCTGCACGACAAACTGTATGATTACCAACGCGAGGGCGTTCTGTGGATGTGGGGACTGTACAAGAAGCATAAAGGGGGTATCCTTGGAGACGACATGGGGTGAGTGCCTCTCCCATTGTTTGCTAGTCCCATCTGCGTAACTGGGTAAATACAGGGAAGTGTTTTGTGACGGTGAACGATGGTGTTATATTTTAAGTTGTATAGTGATATCTAAATGTTATTTAAAATCATTATGGATAAGTAGATACAAAATTCTAGGTGTCTGCTTCTTTTCTTGTGTTTGTTTTACTGTCAACTTTAATATCATATTTTTTGCAAGTTAAAAAAGTTCTCTCATTTAAATATTTGCACTTGTATAATTTCGCAAGACTCAAACCTATCTAGTATCGACTAAGACGTGCTAGAAATTTGTAGAAATTTCTTATTTAGTTTCAGTGAAATCAGCGGACAAACTATTAAATTTGTTTATGTTGTGTGTAGACTTGGCAAGACGATCCAGGTGATTGCCTTCCTCTCGGGAATGTTTGATGCGGAGAAGATAAAATGCGTGATGATCGTCCTGCCCGTTGCCGTGATGCTCAATTGGGACAGGGAGTTTCAGAAGTGGTCGGTACTCTGCTTTGCCTATCCATTTGTTCAATGCACAGTGTTTAGTAACATTAGATTGTTTAATCTTTCTGGTTGTTCTCTGAAATTATCTGGCATGCGATGCAGCTGACCACTTTTTTGCACTGCATCATGGAAAGCGTTCACAGGGCATCTTGGGAAATCTTGAGGAGAACACGGGATTGAATTTGGTGGATTTTATATTTGTCTAAAGCGTGGAATATTGATCGGATAAGTATTATTATTGCGTGTATATTAAACTTAAACATACAAGAGTCCTTGTTTAGTCAATAGTTGCTGTTAAAATTTAGCTATAGGAGTAATTTAGGGTAGTTTATATCGTAGGTCTCCGAGGACTCGGTAGCGCGAGCGATAATTAAGGATTGTTGTTTTCAGTTGATTGGGTACATAATACGAGACGTAATATTATTGTAAATAATTTAGTACATATTAAATATTGAAAGCCTAAATATTTTGTTTTAGCAACATTTATTGTTAAAAGTTAGCCGTAGGTAGTAATTCAGTGTTATTTAAATAACGTCACTGAAATTTCGTTAGCGCGAGCGATATTACGTTTTGTTAGTCAGCTGTTACCTAGAAAGTAAGTTGCAAGGCAGTAGCTGTAAATTTAATTAAGACATAAGTAACATACTATAAAGTGTGTATTACAACACAAAAACAGTCTTTGTGAAGACTACCTAGTATAAATTGATTATAAACGGATTATAAACAAATACAAATTTAATTTCTAACATGGCGCCGTGCAAGCGCCAGGTAAAGGCAAAACGTAATTTGGTATGTTCTAGCTGCGATAGCTGGGTAGACTTTGCAAAGTCCGGGTGTGTAAATTCGTGGGCGGAGGTGCAGGCGGATGATTTCCATTTCGTGTGTAGGGGTGTACTACAGTGAGATATCTGCAGGAGCAGGTGATTGAGCTAAGGCGTATGATTTTGATGATGACAGGGCAGGGTGAGACAGAAGTGAACAGAGGTGGTGAGAATGGTGAGAGCAGAGGTGGTGAGACCGAGGAGAGCAGAGGTGGTGAGACCGAGGTGAGCAGAGGTGGTGAGACCGAGGAGAGCAGAGGTGGTGAGACCGAGGAGAACAAGGAGAGCAGTGGCAATGTGAGGGAGAAAGCTGGTAAGAAGAAGAAAGATGACAGAAGGCAAAGAATGCAACAAAAGAGAGGTAAGCGGGTGAGTGGAGAGGGATTGCCAGGTGGTAAGACGGTAAAGGTTGATGATAGGAGAGAAAGGGGGCATACTAGTAGTGTGCAACAGGAAAGGAGCTTTGCCGATGTAGTATCACAGGGAAGCGAGGAAAGCTCGGGTATTTATGGGGGATTCCATCATTAGGAAAGTGGATAAAATTGTAAATAGAGGAGATGACATAACAGTATGCCTACCAGGGGCAAAAGTAGAGGATATAGCAGAGAAGGCAGGACAGGTCATGGGTGGTGGCACGGGAGGTGCTGTTCTCGTGCATGTGGGAGCGAACAATGCAGATAAGGAGGGAACGTCAGCCATCATTGGTAAGTACAGGAGGTTGATCAAGACACTCAAAGAGGCACGAGTTGGGCAGATCGTATTGTTGGGGATATTACCAATAATGGGAGGCAGGGGTGAGGAATATAGGAACTGTAGAAGGATGGCGATCAACACACAGGTACAGAAGGTATGTATGGAGGAGGGAGTAGGCTTCGTAGACATGTGGTTAAACTTTGTGGGAAGAGGTGACTTTTTCATGAGAGATGGACTTCATCTGACAGGGAAGGGTGCTGCAGTTCTTGCGTGTGAGTTTGTTAGAGTTGTCGACGAGGGCACAGGTACCATAGATTATTTAAACTAGATGCGCAGGGGAACTGACAGAGAAAACTCAAAGGAGTACTACTACAAATACACATCCAAAGAAATGTTCACCAATAATTTCAGACAATGAACTTAAATGTGTATGCTTAAATGCCAGGAGCATAGTAAATAAAAAAGTGAGTTAGACATTATGGTAGCAGATATTGATCCTCATGTAATAGGCATCACAGAATCATGGGCAAATGAAGATATAGTAGATGCTGAGTTAGCACTGACAGGCTATGTAATGTTTAGGAAGGATAGACGAGAAAGAAGGGGAGGTGGAGTAATTTTGTATATTAAAGAATCTATCCAAGCATATGAAATTACTCTGAAGAGTGAAGCAGATAGTGTGGAAGCAATTTGGTGTAACATAGTTACCAGGAACTCAACATTAACAATAGGAGTAGTTTATCGTAGTCCTAACATAGGAGAAGAGGAAGATGTAAAATTACAAAAGGCAATAAGGGAGGTGAGCAAGGGAGAATGTGTTATAATGGGTGATTTTAACCATGGCCATATACAATGGGAATCATTAGAGAGTACTGGAGGGACGACCATCAGTTTCTACTTCTAACACAGGATTGTTTCCTTACTCAACATGTCTTGGAACCAACCAGAGGTGGGAATGTGTTAGATTTAATTTTGTCTTCTCAAAATGAATTAGTTGACAATGTTAAAGTACACGAACCTTTGGGTTCAAGTGACCATAACCAAATCCATTTTAATATAAAAGTAAAAACAGGAATACATATAAAAAACAATGGAGGAGGAACTTCAACAAAGGCAGATATAAAGTGATGAGAACATATCTAGCAAATATAGATTGGAATAATTTGCTGAAGAACAAGACAGCAACAGAATGCTGGACTTGTTTAAAATATGAGATTGAGGGCATTATTGAGAAATTTATTCCATTAAGAAAACAAGGGAAAAGATCCAGGAAAAAACACCTGTCAAAAGAAGCTATTAGAAAAATTGCTCACAAACAGATGCTGTGGAAGGTCTATAAACACACTGGAAATGTAGAAGACTACACCAACTACAAAGAGGCACTTAACCTAGCTACTACTGAAATTAGAAAATCTAAAAGAACCTGTGAACAAAAATTGGCAGGTCATATAAAAAATGACAGCAAGAGTTTCTATGCTTATGTAAGGAGTAAACAGAAAGTTCGAGATAAGGTCGGACCACTGGAAAGCAACAGTGAAAACATAATTTCAGATGGGTTCCAAATGGCAGAGGTCCTGAATGAGTATTTCAGCTCAGTTTTTACCACAGAAGATATCAGCTCACTTCCAGTTCCATTACCTAAATTTGAGGGCAATACATCAGAATATTTAGGGCAGTTATTTGTAACTCCTGAAATGATAGCAAAGAAAATTAAGAAGATGAAAGATAATAAATCACCTGGAGTTGATGGGATACCACCAAAACTGCTAAAGGAAATTGTTGATCAAATTAGTACACCACTTGCAAACTTATTTAACTTGTCACTAGAAGAAGGAATAGTTCCTTCAGAATGGAAAGAAGCAAACATTACGCCGCTGTTTAAGAAGGGATCGAGGAAGAAGCCAGAAAATTACAGACCAGTGAGTTTAACATCAGTTGTATGTAAATTACTTGAAACATTAATTAGAGACCACATGGTGGAATTCCTCATAAAACATAAATTAATAAATACATCTCAACATGGATTCCTAAAAGCAAGGTCATGTCTAACCAATCTCTTATGTTTTTAGAAGAAATTACAAAGTGGGTAGATGACGGGTCACCAGTGGATGTTGTCTACTTAGATTTTCAGAAAGCTTTCGATAAAGTGCCACATCAAAGATTGTTACTTAAACTAAAAGCCCATGGTATAGGCAATGATGTAATCAACTGGATAGAAAAGTGGCTTACACACAGAAGACAGAGAGTAATAGTAGATGGTAAGATTTCAAACTGGAAATCTGTTTTGAGTGGGGTACCACAGGGATCAGTGTTAGGCCCTATACTGTTTTTAATATATATAAATGATTTGGAGGATGACATATCTAGCAAAGTACTCAAATTTGCAGATGACACAAAGGTATTCAGAAAGGTTACTAATGATACAGATAAACAAAGTTTACAGGATGATCTAGAAAAATTAGTTAAATGGTCAGAAAAATGGCAAATGTTATTCAATTTTGGGAAGTGTAAATGTATACACATAGGACATGGAAATATGGACGAGGAATATAAAATGGGGGATGCTGTACTAGGTAGAACCACACAAGAAAAGGATTTAGGAGTAATATTTAATGCTGACATGAAAGTTTCAGAGCAATGTGGGATTGCTGCTTCGAAAGGAAATCAAATTCTAGGCCTAATTAGGAGAACTATCACGTATAAGGAGAAACATTTAATTGTACCCCTGTACAAAGCAATAGTTAGACCACATTTGGAATATTGTATTCAAGCATGGAGGCCATATCGTAAAAAAGACATAGATAAGCTAGAAAGAATACAACGAATAGCAACTAAGATGATTCCAGAATTAAGAGACCTTAGTTACGAAAGTCGCTTATTACAATGTGGTTTGACAACACTAGAGACCAGGAGACTAAGAGGAGACCAAATAGAAGTGTTTAAAATAGTGAACGGTTATGAGGATGTTGATAGGAATATGTTCTTCAAACTTAAAGAAGGCAGTAGAACCAGAGGACACAAAGCAGCATTAGTTAAGGAGCAGTGTAGGTTGGACATGAGAAAGTACTCATTCTCACAGAGGGTGATAAATGAATGGAACAAACTGCCAAACGATTGTGTTAATGCTAGTAGTGTGAATATGTTTAAAAATAGAATTGACAGATATCTGATAAGGGCGAGCTACACATAGATGAGAAAATTGTTGGACTCTCGATAAGCCAATGGCTTCCTTGTCCACTTGCCATCTGGAACTTGTTCGAGATGGCAATCTTGTTAAATCTTGTTAAATCTACTGGTGTCAACTTCTTCTTCAACTTCAACTTTATTCTCAAAAACCTTATTAGGTTACATGAGAATCACAATGTTGCATACTGTTACAATGTGAGATGGCTATAAGTGTATGTAATCCAGGCTTCAATAATACTTATAAATTACATTGGTAAATGGTTTTACCAAAATACAAAACACAAAAGTATCACAGGAAGATCTACTTACAACTTAAAGCTATTTAAAATCTCCTGTACGAATTTACATAATTTAATTAGCTTTGCATGGCTTGTCAAATTAAACAACTGGTCCATTTTTAAAGTGTTTGGTCTCACAAAATAATATCTAGAAATAAATTTAATTCTAGCTTCTTGAAAAAAAGTACATTTAAACAAATAATGAAACTCATCTCCAATATCATTACAATCACACAGAGTACAAAATCTCTCTTGCCTATCGATTCCACTATACCTGCCTTGCTGAATAGGCAACCGATGATTACAAGTACGAAATTTACACAGAGGTCTAGATAGATTTGGTGGTAACACCAGCAAATATTTCTCCATTTTAAAATCATGTTTAATTATTCTGTAGGTTATACACCCATCGCTATTGCAAATATTACTACCCCACTGCTGATGATACTGGTCAGTAAGTTTCAATTTGACAACTGCTTTAAACCATTTAAGATTCACTATTTCTTGATTCAGCCACAAGTTAGATAGGCCAGTGTTATTTAAAATGTATTTAACATGAGTAATCCAAGGGGATTCAAAGATATTTTTAACATATAATTGATATAATAATTTATACATAATGCAAGACAGTTTAGATTCCTTTCCCATCAATAGTTTCCCCAAAAATTCAACAATCTACTGTTTATTTTAATATTTAGTGGAAATTGCCCAAGTTCTCCATAAACCATGGAAGTATGTGTTCTATTGTTTACCCCAAGTAAAATTTTACAAAATTTCCTATGTAGCTTTTCAATTAACATAATATTTTCACATCCCCATACTTCACATCCATATAACAATATTGGGCATATAAGGGAATCAAATAGTTCTAACTGGATATCAACAGGAAGTTTTAGCTTCCTAGCTTTAGAAATTAAACATAACATTGCTCGGTTTGCCTGTTCATATAAATGTCTGATTGCTTTAGAGAATCTACCATTATAGTTAAAATTAATTCCTAGATAGTTATACTTATCTACAATGGCAAGCTTATTTGGTCCAAATTTAAATTCTGGCAATTTTCTAATCTTCCCCCTTGAGAATACTAACACCTTAGTTTTGGCAGTATTAACATGCAATTTCCAAGTTTTGCAATAGTTAAATAGGGCGTCAAGTGCAGATTGTAACTGAGTAGGTGACTCTGCTAATACAATTGTATCATCAGCATACAGCAACACAAAAAGCTTTAGATACACAACAATGTCCTCTTTTTCAAAACAATTTTCCATTAGACTAGAAATGTAGGTTAAACCCCCATATGCATTTGACAGATGTGTTTCAAGATCATTCAAAAATAATGCAAACATTAGTGGTGACAAATTTTCGCCTTGTCGAACTCCAATATTGCATGGGAAGAAAGGTGACAAATGTTTTGTAAATGTATTCATAATACATGATTTGGCTTCCTTATATAAGTTAAATATCACAGTGAAAATGTTTCCATCAATATTATTTGATAATAATTTCAACCATAGGAATGTTCTGTTTACGGTGTCAAAAGCCTTTCTGTAGTCTACAAAGGCACAGTATAAGCGCTTCCTTTTATTTAAGTATAAATCGATTAAATTTTTCAAGACAAATACATGATCCATTGTGGAATAATCATGCCGAAATCCAGTTTGTTCCTCCCCATTATTCCCAATTCATCAATATATTCAGTTAACCTATTATTCAAAACAGAGGTGAATAATTTGCAAAAGCAACTGAGCAGTGTGATCCCTCTGTAGTTATCTGGGTTAGTTACAGGACCCTTATTTTTATAAATTGGCAAAATAATACCCATGGCCCAATCTTTAGGAATATGGCCAGATTTTAGTATGACATTAAACAATTTAACATATACAGAGATCATACAATCCTCAGAATGTTTTAGGAACTCATTTAGGATTAGGTCCAACCCACACGCTTTGTTGTTTTTTAACTTATGTATACCATTTCTTACTTCCTCAGCTGTAAACGTACTATTTAAAAAAATATTATTATTATTGTTTGCAAAATTTTCATAATCATAGTCATTCTGATCCTCCTCCTCACTAAAACTTAACTTCTTAAAGTGTTCAAAAAAAGTGTTAGTATTAACTGTATTGATTTCTTTACCTTTGTCACCTTTCGACTCATTAATAATTTTCCAGTAGTCCTTTGGATTCTTACTCTTCATATTTCTTAATTTATTTGCAAAATCCTTAAAATACAATTTGTGCTGCTTGTTAATTTCCTTTTTATAGTTCCTACTTGCAATATGTTTGGCATTTCTATTAACATCAGTTTTATCTTTACAGTACACTGCCTTGGCTTGAAAGTAATGTTTTCTCCTTTCTTTACAGGCTTGATTAAACCATGGTTTACCGTTAGCTTTTTTGTCAATGCTTTTACCCTTCATTGTAGGTCTATAGTTATCCTTCATACAACCAACCATTTTAGCAGCACTTTTTAATATATCATTAATGCGATTTACTATATCATTTACTGAAGCCTCATCAATATCATTACACATTAAATTGTCAAGATCTTTCTCTATATCTACAACATCCTTCAAATTAATACTACTTTTAAAGCTCGATTCACAATCCTTAACCCATTTTGGTTTGTTAAATTGAGCAGTATCATCATTCTCAGTCATCTCATCCTCCCTTATTGTTGGAACAATTGGGTGTTGCATGGTACATTTAAAGCCCATTTTAACAGGGTTATGAGCATCAGATAACAATTCATCAAATTCCAAAACCTCAAATTCCATTATATTATTAAATGATTGTGGAGAAACAAGAATATAATCAACAGTGCTTACATTTTTGCATGTAGTTGCACCTCTGTCCCTATCGACACCAATCCTGCCATTAACAATATGGACATTTAGACTTTTACACAATGTGATTAACCTGTGTCCATAATTATTTGTCTTTTTATCTATTGAATTTCTATCCAGTGGTATGCCTACATTATCTGAATTATTTTTTCCCATTAACTGTTGCATTATATCTTCGTCAAAGTCATTCAACATCATATTTCAATCGTTAAACTCAATAAAATCACATAAATTACCAGTTCGGGCATTAAAGTCACCAACTAAATACAATGGGCTGTTTAAGTCATTCCTCAGGTTTATAGTGTCATTTTCTATATCATCAAACAGGCTAGCTGATGAATAAATAGAATTCTCTGGCGGAATATAAACTATTCCCCATAATGCTTCATTCCCAAGCAAATTAACATTTGATTTGAACCATAGTACACAATTTGTATCTCCATGTACAATTTCAATAGTGTTAGACAGAGAGTTCTTAATCAGTAATGCTACTCTTCCGGATTTAGATTTAAATTTTGTTCTGTTCATTGTATGGCAATCAAAGCCATCTATATCAATTATGTCAAGATCATCCAGTTTTGTTTCTGTTAGAAATATTAAATCATATTCTGAAATAAAGAAATCAAAGTCAGGCGATCTCAGCCTAGTCATTAAGCCACAAACATTAAGTAGAACACATTTGATATTAGTTACAGCAGGTTGCAAAGCAGAGTTCTGTTCTGTAATTAAACTCTTAGTTCCTCCGTCTTCACAAGAGGATCTTCCTTCCCCGTCCTATTCTACACCGAGAACGTAGGACCCAAGTCCCAGTGCCTTGAGATCTGGTTGATCAATTCCAACTTTAAACAGATCATCAGGCGACTGGATTGTGATCTTGTTGCCTTTGATGCTGCAGATGATGTGCCCGTCGCATGTGTATGCATAGTCAACCGCGTCTGCGTGCTTGGCTATCATCAGAAGTTTGTATCTTAGCGGCGTTAGGTCTTCCGTAATGAACACCTTTGCATCAGTGTTGGCACTTACAGTCTTAAGTTTCTTTTTGTTCATCATCAGTTGTTTAATCAATTGCCTGGACACAAACTTCACCAGCACGGGTCTTGCTCGACCTCCCGACTTTCCCACTCTGTGGGCCACAGATATATCACTTGATTGTATAATGACGTCGATACTCTTTGCGATCGATATGATTTTTCTTATCAGATCGACCTCGGATTCTTTGGCTGTATCACCTTCAACTCCGAAGACTCTGATTGATTCTCTCCTGGAATACTGTTCCATTTCATCGTGTTGGAATCGTAGCAGTAATACCTGTTTCTGGGCATTTTCAAATCGTTTCTCCATCATTGATACTGATTTTTCCATTGCTCTGCTAACCGCCTCGGTCACTGCCGCCGTGACAGCACCCACTATCACTGGCATCAGCTGCTGTATCAGAGCCTGTACATCAATATTTTCCTGGGTGCTCACGCCTAAGCCGCTGCTGCCGCTAGTCACATGTGTCAGGCTTTTAGAGACAATCTTCTTAACAGTTGCCTGCAGTTGGTCACTGTCGGAATCTGAATCAGAATCCGGTTCTGTATTTTTCTTATCACCAGGTTTAGTAGCACTGCGCAAAACTGGCTCTTGTCCTTTCTTGCCACGCTTGCCCATCAATGCGGCTGTCTGCGTCACTCGAATGTAAACAATGACAGCAATGGACAATGGTCTTAATCGTAATGTAGGTCAATCTGCGCAGCCGTGGGTCAGTTCGACCAGCCAAGACAAGTTGACCCTCGATTTATGCCACCAATTTCTAACGGTCAGTCCATTCAATGTCAGTATCCTGTTGTGAACACTTCATTTGTGGTATACATACACTTTGGCGTCAGTTCCACTTTTAGAAACAGGAGTATCCGTTGGAACAACTTAGAGCAACTATTCAAACATGTGCCACCTCACCAGCGCCATCTATCCCAATCAAATGTCAAATGTAACTCATCTGATATGGCAACGATTTTTTTTTGCGCAATATTGTTACATGCTACAGTCGCACCTCGTTGTTCCACGCCCAGTTATTCCGTGGATTTGGATATAAGACATTCGGTTGTCGACCCCAATTTTCTGCGGCCAGGGGTAGCTGTCAAATGAGCCTGTCTTTCAGGGGGTTTCATGTGCCTACGCTACGATCACTGCACTGATCTAATTCATAACTCATACTTGTTTTGCATGTTTGTCAAAAATACTTTTGCTTTGACAATTATCAAGAAACAGATGAACAATGTCAGTGAACGAGTGGTGTGTTGTTTGTTTTGCACTGCTGCCGGCATCAAATTGTTTCGCTTCGGTGCCGGCGGTTTGCAGAGCATCATTTTTGAGGCGAGCGATCGCTCTCGCTCCCTATAGCTCGTGCAAATCAATAATCTAGGGAGCGATTTATCGCTTGCATTAATTGCTAAAATCGCTCGCTGCCTGCAAGTGTTCATCTTGACAAGGAGTTTCTTGAGTATTAGATTCACTAGGAAATGCTACTCTCTTTATAACGAAGTGTTCGGACTCCAATAGTCAGAGTTCACGTATCATCCGTCAACGCGGATGGCGATCGCAGCCTGCTGCACCAGTGACTAAGATTGCAAAAACGCCATTGAAGCGACGATGTGCTGGCCGCGCGGCTTATAAAGAAGTTATCAAATGAGTGGACCAGCGTCGATGTGTATTATCTTTAAATGTCATATACTGTTGTATGTCGAACTGAATAAAATACATATATACATGTACAGTTATGGAATAGATAAGGAATCAACAATATTTCGTTACGATCTGATTGACCAACTAGGCTGTAATGGAAATAAAAAATAATAACCTGGATCCGAGCTACCGAACACGCATATGAGTTGACAAGGCTTATAAAAGTTGATTAAACATTGAAAACGACAATTTTAATAATTGTTCCACTTCGACGCACATCTCTGGTATCACTTAACATCGATTCACTGTTTCATGTGCACAAGACGAATTCATATTTTTGCGCACCGAGTTTCAGTTGTGCGTTTGGCATTATGATGCAATGGAAGTATGCCATTTCACCCCAGTTTATATTGGTGTTCCCTGCTAAGCTGCATTTATGACTATACATTTGATTCTTATACGTGACGTATTTGTGAATCTCAATTGCAACTTTTAAACTGCCTAAGCGAAGTGGCACACCAGTGGCAGTGCCGCATCGTGGTCACAGGGCACCAGGGTTGGGGTCAAGTACCAGTACTTGTACTTGTACTTAAGTACACATTTGTCAGTACTTGATGTACTTGAGTACTTGATGTGTGAAAATGCAAAGTACTTGTACTTGAACTACAGTACTTGCTAAATAGCAAGTACTTTTCAAGTACTAAAGTGTAGAGCAGGAAAGTTTTGTACATGATATTTTCAAGGATTGTAGGGTCTGGGGTGTGAAAATATCAGCATCGGTAGAAAGGACTTTCAGCATTGCTGGGAAGGTGTTCTGCCAAGACAGGTGTCGGTTCACAGACAAAAACTTTGAGACTGTCATGATGATAAAGTGTAATGACAGGTCAAATATGAAATGAACAATGGAGTGGTTGGACTTGACCAAGTATTGCCAAGTATGATGATGTATAATGTATGATGTATAATATAACAATTCTATACATGAAATATGGTTTCACTTAAAGTTTATAGAATTTTTGTGAACTTTTCTGCTTGATCTTCACAACCAAATGATAATTAAATGTGATGCTCAGTTTTGCTCATATCAAAAAGTCACATAAATTTGTGTTGCAAAATAAACATGGCAAAATATCGAAAAATATTACAACCATTAAAATAGGCCCATTTATATTTGAGTACTTGTACTTGATATGTCAGTACTTTATGTCCTTAAGTACTTTGTACATAAGTGAGTACTTGAACTGTACTTGTACTTGATACTTATGTTGGGTAATTGATGTACTTGAGTACTTGATCAACTGTACTTGACCCCAACCCTGCAGGGCACAGACACAGCACACTGCTACTGCACTGGCCTTGCCTAGGCTACTCCTATGATGATCAATGACATGTTGCAATTCAAAACCGTTTCACCAATTGCAATGAATGGGGTTTACTAAAGCAAGCATTTATTTCATTGTACAAAAGTCAGCGCCAGCAAGTACCAATTAAACTTTCATGGCAACAACAACAGAATCAGACTGGGAAATGGTGGTGCCACCACACAGTAAAAAAAAAACAACTAACAAATCGCTCGCCTAAATTAATTTGGCATATTTAGGCGAGCGATTTATCGCTCGTCTGTTGTTTTCAAACGTGAAGCCCTGGGTTTGTAAATTGCAATCAAGGTTCACAAATACGCGTTGCATAAGAAACAGATAAACAGTCTTAAATGCAATTTTGTATGCAATACCAATATAACATGCTTCCATAGCGCCGTAAATCTAATCGCTTTCGAGATGCGAAACCAGCGCCTAACTCAAGGCGTTATCGGTGCGTGAAAATACGAATTCGTCATCCGCACATAAAATGGTGAATCAATGTTAAGTGGTGCAGTGGGAATTTATGCTTTGGTTGAAGTTGGTTGAACAACAAAGTGGAAAAAATATTAATTTTACCTATTGTTGTTTTCCATGTTTTATCAGCTTTCATACTACATGTCAACTCATACACGTTTTCGGCTGCTAAGATCTAGATTGTTTTCAATTCATAGGCCCATTGGTCCAGTACATCGTTTTCATAGCAAATCTATTCCATAACGGTATACATACATGTATTTTATTCAGTTTAATAATAATAATAATAATAATAATTGACTTCTGTGGCGCCTATATCCTCAGGAACCTGAGCTCAGAGGCGCAACAAAACAGAATCAGTAGGCGTAATCGTAAACAAGGACGCGCAAAAGTCAGTATCAGAAACGAGGGACAACCGAACATTTATGGTGGGAATGCAATTTGGAATAGATGTCTTGAGTTTTTTTTTGGAAAATAGCAATAGTTTCGGATGTTTTCAAAGCGATAGGGAGTTCATTCCAAACCCTAGGCGCAGCGACAGAGAAAGCACGTTTACCCAAGTTAAGTTTTGTTTTAGGTACAATAAGTTGTTGTGAAACTGATGATCTTAGCTGCCTAGGGATATTTGAAAGATGCAGGAGACTAGCCAAGTAGAATGGTTGTTGTGTAGATAGAGCACGATATGCAAGAGTGGACAGCTTAAAATTAATTCGATAAGAAACTGGAAGCCAGTGTAACTGTTTAAGTAGTGGTAGTGATGGTGAACAGGGTGTGACGTTTAAAAATAGAACACATTGGTGCTAGTTTATTCTTTTATTAAGCTCTATAAACTGCGTATTGACGTATAAATAGTGCTACCAACACTCAGTGGCAGTGGCTTCGATTGCGTTCTTTGACCAGTGTGTGGCGATCGTTGTTGTTTAGTAGCTCCCTGGTGGCAGATATGGGAACAACTAACGCGCCTCACTTATAATGCGGTCTGAAATCGTGGACCCCGACCAACGAGGCTCAATTGTAATTGACTATAGTTATCTTAACACATCATTAAATTTGTTCCATACTTTAACATTAACGAAAATTAATCGTGGCTGTTCTGCCATGCCATGATTTAAAGTAACGGATCTTTCCAGGGCTCCTGGGATCCACATTGAGCAATACCATGGTGGTTCAAAGGCAGACCGAGCTAGGGCCCTCAGAAAGGTGCAGCATCGCGGAGGAGTTTGTCTCACTAGCTACGGGATGCTCGTCAACCATGCCACAGAACTAGCTCAGAAGGACGGGCGAAACTTTGTGTGGGTGAGTCGCATGCGCTATTGGATTACATAGACATTTCTTATTTCAGATACTTTGTTGATGTGACTGTAGTAGTAAGAATATATCCTACAGTCGCAATGGACCCTTCTTCACCTTTGACCACTGTGTCTTACCCTCAGCCAAAATCCTTTGCTCCCTTATGTGTTTTCCTTGACCTGAGTGTACATGGTCCTACTTAATTTGTTGAGGTTTGTGCAGTGCCATTGTTTCTGGGCTCTATATTGGTTAGCACCTAGCATAATTAGCTGTGGCACCTTGGAACCGTGTGTGTGAGACAGCACTTTTATCTTGGATGAGCCCCTGTGTGTGAGACAGCACTTTTATCTTGGATGAGCCCCTGTGTGTGAGACAGCACTTTTATCTTGGATGAGCCCCTGTGTGTGAGACAGCACTTTTATCTTGGATGAGCCCCTGTGTGTGAGACAGCACTTTTATCTTGGATGAGCCCCTGTGTGTGAGACAGCACTTTTATCTTGGATGAGCCCCTGTGTGTGAGGCAGCACTTTTATCTTGGATGAGCCCCTGTGTGTGAGACAGCACTTTTATCTTGGATGAGCCCCTGTGTGTGAGACAGCACTTTTATCTTGGATGAGCCCCTGTGTGTGAGACAGCACTTTTATCTTGGATGAGCCCCTGTGTGTGAGACAGCACTTTTATCCTGGATGAGCCCCTGTGTGTGAGACAGCACTTTTATCCTGGATGAGCCCCTGTGTGTGAGGCAGCACTTTTATCTTGGATGAGCCCCTGTGTGTGAGACAGCACTTTTATCTTGGATGAGCCCCTGTGTGTGAGACAGCACTTTTATCTTGGATGAGCCCCTCTGTGTGAGACAGCACTTTTATCTTGGATGAGCCCATGTGTGTGAGACAGCACTTTTATCTTGGATGAGCCCCTGTGTGTGAGACAGCACTTTTATCTTGGATGAGCCCCTGTGTGTGAGACAGCACTTTTATCTTGGATGAGCCCCTGTGTGTGAGACAGCACTTTTATCTTGGATGAGCCCCTGTGTGTGAGACAGCACTTTTATCTTGGATGAGCCCCTGTGTGTGAGACAGCACTTTTTATCTTGGATGAGCCCCTGTGTGTGAGACAGCACTTTTTATCTTGGATGAGCTCCTGTGTGTGAGACAGCACTTTTGGTAGTTTGTAATATGAAAAAATACTGTAATTAATCGTAACTGATGTAATTGTTGCAATTACGTGAAAGAAAGAAATTAAATGTAATAAATAAAAATTGTGTAATTGGACCCAGTCCTGCTTGAGACATAAGTAGTTGCAGCAAGGACATTTTGTGTTTCAGGACTATGTAATCCTTGACGAGGGGCATAAGATCAAGAACCCCAGCAACAAGTGCTCGAAGGGTGTCCAGGCTGTGTCTGCCAAGCAACGACTCATTCTATCAGGAACACCCATCATGAACAACCTCAAGGTAGAGATATTGTTTAAATTCAACATATCTCATCCTAGTTTTGGGAAAAACGTAATAGCAACTCCGTGGACAGTGAGGTTATGAATGTGAGTTGCAGTGAGCTTTGAAAAGACAACAGTCTTAGAAACAATTCATTATTCAGCAATCTTTATAATGTGAAAACTGACATTGTTTTCATTACGAGTGTTGCTGCTTAGAAATGCCACATCTATTAATGCAAGTTATTCTCTGGTAAAGATTGCTTTTTTGATCTGGTTCCCTTCAATCTTTATAAAAGTCATGACTGAGTTTGAATGTTTGTTAACCTTAATATAACCCAGTTGTCCAAATTGTGAACATAATAAACTGTTGTCACTAATCTGGATGTAACTGTGACATTTGTGTGGTGTTTCTGTTTTAGGAGATGTGGGCCCTGTATGACTGGGCCCACCAGGGAACCCTGCTGGGAAGGGCGAAGACGTTTTCAATGGAATATGAAACCCCAATCACTAAGGTGGGTAATGACTTGCAGTCCGTCCAGTGTTATGCTCAACTAGATAAATAAAACATTTAACCCATTAGACCCCATGATGAAATGGAATGTGTGTAGATTTCTACATGTCACTTTTTTATACCTCACTTTTTAAAACTGCTTCCTCAACTGATTTAGCCTATTGCAAATCTGGTTGTTTTCCAAATATGTAGTGCGTGAATAGTTTATGTAATGTCCGCAGTCGATTTAATTAAAAAAATGCCTATTTGTTTTCAAATCATTGAAAGAATTAACTTTAGTCGTTAGATCTGGTAAGTATCAAAATAGTGGATATCCAAAATGGTAAACACTGTGTGGGTCAATGCTGATCATGGGCGTGCCCTCCATCCTCTCATGACAAAGTTATAAATTTCAACAAAAACAAACAAAATCGTGATTTTTCAGCTTTTTTATTTCCACTTCAGTAAATGCTAGAACAAGCATTAACTAATGTAATAGTTTGATGATTTAACAAAAACTACATACTGCGAGCAAGCATGTTGTAGTGGATACTAGGTAGGTTTGGTTTTTCACAAACTTAATTTGAAATGAGACTAGCACAAAAAAATTGAATTTATTAAGCACCTTTAAATGGCAAGTTAATCAGATACTGTAAAACACCCAACTAACATTAAAACATATAACTGACATTTAGAGTCAATAATAAAATCACATTACAAAAACAACATAAAACACAAACATAACAGCTAAACATGATATGTTTACTTTGCCACTTCATATTTTCAGATGGCGCTAACTCAAGAACTTATACCATTCAATAAAACCATGTGATAAATACCCCTGGTACATAGCAAATAAACTAAGGGTTCAGATGATTTCTAGTACACGATTATTCAGTAGATGGTGTCACATTTATGAATTGGTAAAATCAGTGGCCGTATTGCAGAGCCAAACAGAACAGCCGGATGGGTTCTTAACACTAGTGAACAATGATAAATTTCCACTGCGTACACAAATTGGAGTTATTCACATGGGTGCTTTTAAAAAATCATAAAATCATTTTATAATTATCGCACAAATGTGATTGAGGTATAATTTTGTTGCTAAAAAGACTCATTATACTAAAATAAAAAAAATTACAACACAATCTTATCACGGGGATATTACTTTTTGAATTTCATCAAAAAAGAAAGCAACATTTTTTTTTCACCCTGCTACTAGATAATTACTGAGTGGCTGTATGTCCCTATGTCCAAAAAAATGTAGCCCTACATATTAACTAAAAAATAAAACAAAATGAATCAATATGTAGAGAACTTTTATTTTTATGATTGTTTCCAACACCGGACTATGCTGATTCAGACAGGCCCATTGGTCCCGTATTGTTTACCGTGATAATGTGGGCTGTCGAAGCTGGCAGAAATCATGATGGCAACTTGCTGATATTTACCTCAAAAAAGCCTGCAACATTGTTCTGTCTCAACTAGTATAATGGCGTGATTCACTAATGCTGTCGTTCAATTTGCTGAAATATTGGCGCAGAAACTTGAAATAATCCAGCCTAAAGTGAACTGACACAGAACAAAGTGAGAAAACAAATGACAGTAACGATGATTTCTCATTAGCTGCATATAGCCCGCTCGCTCATTCACATGTATTCGAATAGGCCAATCATAAAGCTTTCCCAGGTGTAACGTGTTACATACTTAGTTACTATGTAAAAGTAGCAAATATGGACTCCAACAATGTGACGCATTTTGTAAGCTAGATCGTCATTAGCTATCATCGACTATGCTCACGAATAAATGTGAATCAGAATGAAGAGTGATTCAACTTCCAATGATACCATTTGTTCCCGTGTGAGGTACTGGTGACGGAAACGAAAATTGTTCCTACAGAGTGATACCAAAATTGGCCAAAATCAGTCGGAATGCTTTTCGCACTGATCATGCAGGCTGAATTCGGCCAAGTAGTCACTCCTAGGCTTTATATGCTTGTCTTGAATTGAGTAGTTTCGGTAGAAGTTTTTAAGATAAATTAATAATTTTCATTTATTGGGTTATGTTACAAGATTTTTAAAACATTTTTGTAATTGTGAAAAATTAGCCACAAAATCCGAAATTATATTATTTTGAGAAAATCCCCAAAGAAATAAATCGCATACAACAGTGTCACTGATAACTTTAAGGGAAATTTAGGTTAACATAAACGAATTACATCTGCTACACCACCGTGAATAAATTAAACAAAAGTTGAATGCCAACCTAAAGTGGCAGTGTATTTTTTACACAAACCTTTCACCAGTTGTAATTCCAATCCATGTAAAGTTGCCTATATGTAAGATGCATTCATATGCTAAATTGCAGCACAGTAAGTGTTGTAATTAAAAAAAAAATTAATTAGGTAATGTTTCCAGATTGTTTTATAACAGAAATGTTGATAGTATGAAATGTGACGATTTTCACTGGCGTTTTACTTATTGTTGACAAAACATAATGGTCATTTCTAATATTGACATGTCCCCTTAATTTATTGCCACAATGGCCCTTGAATCTGTATTCGTAACGTGTTGTCGTCTATGATATCAGGTTACGCCATCTGACAAACACATGGCAGGGCTTGTTTACGATAATTTTGATTGTCCCGTTATCCGGCGGGGTCACCAGTTTGGGGTCATAGGCCATTTCTGTTATAGGTTCAAAGGCACAGTAAACTACGTTAGCACTGATATTTGCTGGTTTAAGGACATGATTTTAGTTAGATGTGATTTAGGTAGATATAATACTGATGTGTATTGGAATCACAGTAACCAGATTGTATGTTCAGTGTTCACGCCGAACGAATATAGCTGGTTTGTCAGCATTTCTAAGAAGTCAGGGAAATTTCTAAAAGGACTATTTTTAAAGGATGGATTGGCGAAATATGACATTAGTACTGGGTTATTATTTGTGGTTATTGACATTCAGTTTAATATTTCCTTATGGTTATGAACAAATTTTTAAATCAACTGACACGCTGGCCGTCCCAGCTACTTTAAGGGTTATGGATTGTTCAGCAACCTTTTTTATTTTGTAAACTTGATTATGTGCATTCTCTAGAATATGTGTTTTTCCAACACAGATCTCTTGGAATGTGAAATTTGACATTGTTTTGCCTGTAATGAAAGTTGTTATCTCTTCAGATATTTAGGACTGATTGGCTATGTCGGCGACAATATTAATTGTGTGATGGAAATTAAACTGTATGTCTTACCTCTTAAGTTTACATGGCAAATCATTTCAGGCGAGACAGAAAGACGCAACGGCCGGCGAGATGCGTCTTGGGCAGGAGATGGCCAACCATCTGCAGAAGTTGATTACGCCATACTTCCTCCGGCGCACCAAGGCTGATATGGGAGACGGTCCAGAGTAAGGGATTCACACATATTTCTTTGTGTTTGAGTAATTTCTTCATATTTGAAGATTATATGGTCTGGTTTCTTTCAGAGTGTCCTTCTCGAGAGTTAGTGAGTCCGTTTCCCTGCATGGGAACTTTTACTTCTCCTAACATGACACCAGGTAGAAAGCACCAACTTTTATTATCGTCTCTTCCGAAAGACCCAGGTAATGTGGGGGAACGATATTGCCCAATTTTTGGAACAGCAGGTTTCATGCTTCCATTTTTCTGCTGTCAAATACTATATTGCTGTATCTGCGCATACACGAGCCAGTAGTTGACATCAATTTATTAATAACATAAACATAATATAGCTACAATAATAGGTCCTGTATATATATACAACAATGAGTTATAACAGAGAGTGTCAAGCACAGGAAATAATAGATGAATTTTCACTTTCTGCTGTGAAATATTTTCTTCCCCATGTAAAAAGCGTAATTTTTTGTTGTAAACTATTTTCCCCAATCACATACGTTGGTACAGATAATTAGCAGTGCCCATGCTTCAAGGTGCAGATGCACCAAACAGATAGTATTTGAAGGCGGAAAAATGGTACCACGACACAGGGGGTGGATTTGAACCCCGTCCATTCGACTGAAAGTTCGACGCTGTACCCCATAGCCACTACACCCTACACTTTATTGTCATTCATATTCAGGTGTCGTCAACAATACTGATGGGGATATACTGCCCCGCTACACCGGGAGCCATACACATCAAACTAAATACATAGCTACATACATGATTATATAGATAAATAGTCACGTGCATAATGAAAAACAAATTATAAGAAAAATAATTACGTACAAAGATGTAAATTCTAATTTTTTTGCACTGAAGAAATACTGGCTCTAAATGTCTTGACAGATGGGATTTATTAACAGCAGGTCATATACTATGCTTGCTTTAGAATTTTACAAGTGTAGAAGTAATGATCTACTTTGGGAATTTAAAACAGTATCATCCCCCACCATTATAAGTATGGCAGTTGGCTTAAAGTCTGTAATTCAGTAATTCTGACCTTAATGATAACTGTTTATGTATTGTGAGAACTCGTGGGGTAAACAATTAAATTTTAAATGACATGACCCCGTGAATTAGATTAAGTTATTTAAAAGGCCATAGTAGAAGCGCCAGGGAAAATGAGCGGAGACACGTAAGGAGAAAATAATTCAGTATTTTGAAAGTGTTCACTTCCTCGAGCATGTAACTTTCATAAAATTATATAAAGTAAACATTTAAATGACTTATCCCACCTGTGCTGTGTCTTGACAGAGTGCCAACATTCACGAGGAAGAATGATTTGGTATGCTGGGTCTTCCTGTCTGACATTCAGCAGAAGATCTATGAGGGCTTTGTCAATACCCCGGCTGTGAAAGAGGTGGGTCCACTAGCTAGCTCAGCTACCTAGATACAACTCCTCTTTCCCCTTCATCCCTTGATACAGCGGTTTTCTAAATAGCTAAACTACAAAAGTTCTCTAATCTGATATAGGTTTTTTATTCAGTGTTCCTTGGCAGTCCCTAAATTGACTGCACATGTTTCTTGTTTATTATTTCTTTTTGCAATGACCAAGATTTCGTAAGGTTGTGTTTATTTTAGTGAAAGAAAGTTGCATGTTCAAGATTTTCTCAGTATGTCACTCAATTTGTTTACTATACTATACTTTGTTTCGATATGCCATCTTTTATTTTATATTTCAGGTATAGTTTATTTTATTTTTTATTGTTTTCAGTTGTAATTGTTTAATGAATTCATTCATTACAATGTAACTGTAATTGGTTTTTTATGAGGCTGTGTAGTTGTGTTTGAGCCCAACCCTGGCAGCAACAATGCATTTTTTTAGTCCAACCCTGGCAGCAACAATGCATTATTTCAACTAAGACACTGTCAAAAAATGAGCAGAAATGGTCGATGTAATCTTCTTTTATAAAACAAAATTACAATTGTAATTGATTTTCTTAAAACAACGTAATTGCAACTGAGTTTTACTGATGCTCTGTAATTATAATTTGCAATTATAATTGAATACAACTCTGGAACATTCACAGATTAATTAGTCATAAAATATAAGCTGTTTAACAATTATTTGTAGATGTAACAATGTTCTAATAAAATGTTAAATAAGACAAAATTTAATAAAAAAATTTGCCTGTGAAATGTTGTTTTTGCTATATACTACAATGGCAAATATTGGAAAGAGGTCAGATATATATGTATAGCGATATAGGTAAAGCGAATGCCCTGGAACTTGTTTTATTGTTGTTTGTAAAAATGTCAATTAATATCACTGATTGATTTGTTATGCATGTGTGTTTATTGTAAGAATGTAAGAGTGAAAATACTACATTTAAAAAATCGCATATTGGCGCCTACAATTGATAATTAACCCATTAGAGCTCTGTGCAGTCCTGGAATGGCTGCCGCCGGCCGCATACAGGACCCTCTATTAAAAAAAATCCTGGCGATTAACTACTGAACTACACGCTATCAAATGTTGCCACACCCTAGCGGATACATTTTGCAACAACATTAGCTCGTTACATGCATGTGTTGCCCTTTCGGAAATCTTGATTTTCAACGGTTTTGTTCACGCCATCTCGAACAATTTTATTTCTATGTTTGTCATGATAAAATGTGGTGTAACCTGAAAAATAACCGTCAGAATTTGATAATGTTTTCAGTGGTACAAAGCTAACACATATAGCTACATTTTTTTCACTGGGTTGCATAGGGTTATAGCATGGGATCATTGTCAAATGTCAGTCAGAGGTAGAATAACTTTCAAAGTTTTAATAAACTTACTAATTTGTCTTTGCAAATTGTGATCAAACGTCAACATTTTATTAATATATCCTATTTCTATGTATACAGGCATGTGGAGAAATTACTACTCTTCAAAATAAACACAACTTGTAATTGTCAATATTGAATAGTTTTTCTACAGATTTCTGAACACAAGGAGGTAAAATCGCGCGAAATTTGCCAGAAATCATGGGAACAGGGGAACATGTTTTTATAAAATGCTGGGGCCTAATGGGTTAATTAGATTAAAGATTCTTCCTCAATTAAAATATTTCACTGATCACATTTTAAAATCATTTTGCAAAAAATAAAAAGTCTCTAGTATCCACTGCGACACTGCATATTAAACTATTCACGCACTGCTGATTTGAACCTGATTTCTTATGGGCTAAATAAATTGAAGAAGGAATTTTATTTTCTTTGTTGGTAATATCAAGTATATGACTGAGACATTTCATCGATAAATTTGTTGACATTGTTTGTGGTTATAATATCTAATGAGCTGATTCATTTTTGTCTATGTAAATATAGTCAGCGTTACTGTTTAATCTTTGAATATACTCTGAATATAGAAGGCAGATATCAAAACTATTTGAAGCTTATGCATAACAATGGGCATTGCCGACACTTTAACTAGATATCAAGGGCAATTCCTCTTGCCTATTATAGGTGATTCATACATAGCAGTCGATGGGGATTGCCCATGATTAACTAGCTAAGAGTAATAAATATGGGGCCCAGAAACCACCCAAACAAACCCCACACAAAGTATTATAATCTAAAGAAAGTTTGATCAACTCAAGTTGTAGTGTTAAAAGGTTGGTGCTTCAATTCTCAAACTGTAAATATAATATTAAACATTTTATTATGTGTACAGTAGGAATTACTTGGTTATCATATATAGATTCATCATACAATTATGCAACATTAAAATTCCACTGACAAAATAAGCTACTTATGTATTATCATGGTTACAGCTTCTGAACTCGTCCAGATCTCCACTGGTGGCCTTGACCGTGCTGAAGAAAATTTGTGACCATCCCCGTCTACTGAACAACGGCCAGTGCGTTCAGCTTGGTCTGCCTGTTGACAAAGAGTAATGCTCCTTTCTCTGCTTCATTGTTCATGTTACTTAAAACTTCCATCCCTTACTCCATCCACCATTAGATTTTTTCGCTAGTCTCATTACTAATTAATTTTGCAGAAGAAAAATCAAACCTACCTAGTATCGACTGCAACATGCTAGCTCATTTGTGCAACTTTTATATGTATTATTGTATTTTTTTAAACACCAGACAAACTATTAAATTACTTTTTGTTTGGTCAAACATTAATTGAAATGAAAATGAAAATGCTGAAAACTCACGAATTTCACCCTTGGTGAAATTTCATTACATTTTGGATATCCACTATTTTAAACTTTACCAGATCTAACGACTAAAATCAATTCTTTGAATGATTTCAACAAAACTAAGCATTTTTTATTACATCGACTGCGGATGTTACATCAGCTATTCATACACTGCTAGTTTGGAAATCAACGAACCAGATTTACGATAGGCTAAATCAATTGAGGGCAGGGCAGGGGTGAATTAAAGAATGAATTGGAATTATTAAATTCCTGAATTGGAATTGAAATATTTTACCTACCTACCTATCCTCTTCGGGCCCAGTGGCCCATAAGGCCGAAGTGAATCTCCTCCATCTTGTTCTATCAGCTGCTACACGTCTGGCTTCGCTCCAGCTATTCCACCCCAGTATTCGTCTTTCACCCTCAATAGTCGATCGCCACGTTGTCTTTGGTCGTCCAACCTTTCTTTTACCTTCAGGCGTCCAGGTCAGTGCAGTCTCACAGTTGCTGTTTTTCTCCATTCGTAGGATATGTCCTACCCACTTCCATCTTTTTATTTTGACCTCAGTGCTGATTGTCTTTAATTTTGTTTTTGCCAGAATATCTTGATTTGATACTACGTATGGCCATCGAATTTGTAGGATTCGTCTTAAACACTTGAAAAAAAATGTATCTAACTTTCTGTTGTCTCCTTCGTTAATTTTCCATGTTTCACTTCCATATAACAACACTTGTTTAACAAGTGTGTTAAAAAGCCTCAATTTCGATCTCAATGTGTATATATTTGAATTCCATATCTGCTTTAGTTTCATGAAGGATACCCTCGCTTTACAAATTCTGTTAACAATGTCATCGCCGCCTCCTCCTTGCTTACTAACGTTCGCACCAAGGTAGTTATATTTGTCCACTTCTTTTAGCTCTTGATCATCGATTAGTATTCTGTTTTCGCACTTGCTGTTTATCCTCAATATTTGAGTTTTCTTTTTATTTATTCTTAGTCCTGTCCTTGCTGCAAATTGATTCAGTTGTCTTGTCTTTGTTTGCATGTGTGTGTAGCATGATGACATGAGTGCTATGTCGTCGGCAAAGTCGAGGTCCTCTAGTTTTGACGTGAAGTTCCATCTTATTCCTGTTTTGTTTCCCGCTGTTGTGTTTCTCATTATCCAGTCCACTACTATCAAGAAGATAAATCCAGACATTACATCTCCTTGTTTAACTCCAGTTTTGACCTTGAACCACTCAGATTCCTCACCTTCGTCTAACACTGTACATTCACTATCTTCGTACAACATCTGTACCATGTGGATTATCTTGCATGGAATTCCATAGCTCTCCATAATTTTCCATAGACTCTCTCGGTGCACTGAGTCAAATGCTTTTTCAAAATCCACAAACGTTATGTATAGAGTTGCCTGCCATTCCACTACCTGTTCTATAATATTTCGTAAAATAAATATCTGCTCTACTGCGCCTCTCCCACTTCTGAAACCTGCTTGTTCGTATCTCAATTTGCTGTTAATTCCATCTCTTATTCTGTCAATGAGTACTCTTCCGAATGCTTTACTAGGAAATATTTTGGCCAAGTAGAATTTCAATTTGAATTGAAACATTTTGAGCAAGTTGAATGGGAATTGGAATTGAAAAAAATGTACTGAACCTCATTTTCTTGTGCTAGTGCGATCTGGTTTTATTTCCAGTGTGGTCCTCAATCTAACCCTAGAATTGCATATGAACTCAAAGTCTTTGTAGCAGCTAAACATACATTTGTGTTGGGCTTTGCCCATACCCTGCAGTTGGTGGTGAAGGAAGGCATGCCGGCCAGTTAAAGCAGATCTTTGCCAAAGTGGCAAGACTCGTGTCACACGTAAGAAAGTCAATGGCCATGTCAAAGATCCTTGAGGGATACCTCAAGCTGCACCAGACGAGGTGGAACAGTCAGCTAAAGATGCTACATTCTGTCATTCTTGTCCCTGAAGATGTACTGAACAAAATTTACATTCATCCGAAGTTGTCTTCAAACAAACTCAAGCTGATTCGTGAGCTGTATGCCTTTCTCCAGCCATTCGAGGAGATTAGAGATAGATTAATGGAGAGACTGTAGTCACCTCGAGCTTGGTTATATAACATGTGTGCGGGGATTGCGACACACTTTTTGCAACCACCACGAAACGTATGGTTGCAAGCTTGTGTCAACACTGCAGACTTCAGTATAGAAAAGGCTCGCTAAGTATGAACTCAGGAAAAACTTCCAACTCGTTGGCGTACTCGACCCACACTTTAAGCTGGGTTGGTGTACGGAGGAGGAAGTGCCGACCATCAGAGCCTTGTTGTCATCCACTGCCTCTTCATTGCAAGAACCACAGCCTTCTACACGTTCTGCAGAAGACCCTCCCCCAGCCAAACACAGCAGGTTGTTTACATTCATGGCTGATCATTCTCAACACCACAGTGAAACACCACAAAGTCGCTTGCCTGTTATTGACAAGGTGACCAGCTACCATGACCAGCACTGTCTGGGTGAGGATGCAGACCCTCTCACATTCTGGAAGGATAACTGTCTGCACTTCCCATTGCTGTTGAGCTGTCGAACGATGTTGCCTGAAAGACAGCTGGTTTGAACTACTAATGATGATTAGATGTAACGATGCATAAATGACATCGAATGCCTGTGTGGGGTGTCACCACACACAGGCATTTGATGTCATTTATATCTGTTTGTTGAGCAAGGTATTTACTATGGACATTAAAGTATTTTCCATGGACGTTAAGGTATTTTCTATGGACATTAACTGTAGTGTAATATATTTGGATTTACTAGTATCATTGCTTGTAATATATATATATATATATATATATATATATATATATATATATATATATATATATATACATACATACATACACATACGTACATACATACACATATGCATACATACATACATACATACATACATACATCACACACACATGCATACATACATACATATATATATATATATACTCACATACATACATACATACATACATATATATATATATATATATATATATATATATATATATATATATATATATATACTCACATACATACACACACATAGATGCATACATACACACACACATACATATATACATTCATATACATACACACATATACATACATACATAAATGCTTACATACATACAAACACACATACACAAACATACATACTTACTTACATTTTTTGTTGTTATTGTCAAATAATGTTTTATAGTATAAACTACAGAGATTTATCTATATTTTAACAACTTGACCGCCCAAAGGTGTTTGAATGAACTGCAATTTTTAAATATAAGTTGAACAATATCTGTTTACAAATATCGACCTATTTAATTGGTCTTCCAAAATAGTCATGCTGTTAAAATTGTCCAAATCTATTACTATGACAATGGAAAAGTTTTGATAATCACAATTTAGGTGTCACCCCTATTACTGGGAATAGTTCTGTATCGTTTCAACGTTGCTGCCAGCGTAGCTATTAAACAGTCGTGAATGTAAACCAATGTTGCAGGTTGATGAAAGGTCGAAGTCTCAGCCCTGAGCTCGCGTCTGAATGTGCTGCAATCCGTATCGACCATATCAAGACTGAGGACCTCGTCAAGGAGTCTGGCAAGCTTGTGTTCCTCATTGGTCTCGTTGACAGACTGAAGACTGAAGGGCATCGCTGCCTCATCTTCTCCCAGTCCTGCAAAGTCCTTGATATCATCACAAAGGTCTTAGGTGTAAGGGTAAGTCTTCACTGCAAGGGTTTGTCTTAAAAAATGTTCCATGTAAAATCTTTAAGCATTTAACAAAATTAACTGTCATAAAAATATTCACCAAGTTGGTAGAGAACAATAAAGTAGCAGTGCTCTTTTAAACACAACTATTGACCAACTATGGGCCGTCCCAAACATGGCTGAGTTGGTATCCCCCTTGTCTGCAATCACGGGCCATGCAGACAGAAACAATTGCATCATTGACTGGGAGGGAGAAAAGAGCACAAGATTGATTAAAGACGCCATATAGATGACCTCTTTGCCAACTAGTGAGCAGAATAACCGACAGATAAATACACCCATTTTATATGTGATTTATCTTTGTTTTGGAAGTTTAGAAGTTGCTGTATTAGTAATTCAGATAATATTCATGGTTGGCTACAAATTGTCCTTTTGTTGGTGAGTTTGAATAAATTGGTATTTATTTAAAATCTGTCATTGTGATATAAACATTTTTATATCAGTGTATTTAACTCTTTGACAGTAGATTTTTTTCATTTAAGAACTGCTAGTTTTTAGAGAATTAAAATAAAATGAGAGGTACTACTAATTATTTTAAACCATGCATTTTATTAAACATATGCACAAGTAAAGTGACACAAAAAGCTCCACATTCACAATGTTATCATCAGTTGGCTTGCTATGTTTACTGCTGTTGCTGGACCTGACAGTCTTGCTGGACAGTCTTGCTGCCACTCACACCCACTAATGCTTGGTGTGGACTGGCCTGTCATAATGTGTTCACTTTCAGAATGTCTATGCCCATCTATCTATCTATTCAGACTCTCTATGCCCAGATCTGACAATTCAATGTAAATTCCACTGTTCCCTGAATCATGTATTATATTCAGAACTTGCACTACAGTGTATGTCTGTGCACTTGGAGAACAATCATCGCTAGCAGCGTCCATTTTGATGGTTGTGACCTGGATGTATTTGCATCTTGTAAACATTGGCGCAAACACCTTCCGCATGATAAGTCTCTTAAATATTCAAGATTGTTATCTTATTAAAGCAACAACATCCCCCATTGGTCAAATTGCAAATATTTAGTAAATTTAATAGAACATTTTACAAAGTGGCTACTTACGAACCGAAGGACAACATGTGTCGTTCTACTTACATAAGAAGTTCTTTTTGTAATTCATTTACTATTGTATTAACAGAATTTCATCAAAGTAAACTTTTCTCTGCCAGGGCCACAACATAATTCGGCTAGATGGTTCGATCCGACAGTTGCCAGAGCGGGAGAAGATCATTGAGAAGTTCACAAATGACACATCCATCAATGTGTTCCTGCTCACCACCCAGGTTAGTTGACTTCCTCTGGGCATCTATAATATTTGTCTTTAATTTCTTCATATTTATGATAGTCTTCCTTCATTTCATCTGTCCTAGACTTTGTCTCTGTCCCTGCCTGTTTCATTTAGTCACCAGATCAAAAATATCACCTCTTGTACATTTTTATGTAATTCTGATAACATCCAGTTATTGTTCTCTCTTGCTGTAGCTAAATTCTGCCATGATTAGTCTTTAAATTATTTGCCATACCATCAAGTTTTGTCACATTTCTATTCAATGTATTGCTCTCTTTGATCTAAGAGAGTTTCTTGCTGTTATGTAGAGATCACGTAGCATACGTCTAGCTCACCTTCCACCTGTTCCATAAAGGCGAATGACCACCAGAGAGTATGGCTGAATCTGCGCGTTATTTGTTTCCTGCAGGTTGGAGGTGTAGGATTAACTATCACAGCGGCTAACAGGGTCATTATATGTAAGTATATATTGCTTGAGTCTTCTTACAAAGAAACAATTATTTCAAGCACATTCAAGTTGAGTTTGTTGCCAGGATAGTAAAGTCATGATTATTTTTAAGGAATAAATAGCTCTTCTGATCCAATTTGATATCAACCCTCCTTCAAGTAAGTATTAAAGGGTGCATTTAAGAATCGCTCATTCTCAATTGTTTTTGTACGTTATATTATTAAAAGTGTCAATACAAAGTTCACCCGGCTGGTCCTGTGGAAGAATGAAAAGCTTGGCAGAATGTGATATTGCATATTACTCCTCACATAAATACCTTTGGGAGAACACATATTAATATTATCTTGCACAATAGTCAAGTCCATAAATCTGGCTGTGGTGCAACTGGGATATATCAAGTCATTCGGGTAACATAATGAAGTGATTAGCGGCATATAAAGCCTGACCGCTTTTATTATTTGTTTTTTAGTCAAAGATAATTTAATTGTTTGTCTGAAGATTTCTCCAAGTTTGAAGCAAGATGAGTAAAACAAATTAACTGAGGATGGACCGTTAATGTTGTCATTATTTGTCAGGTATATATTTAAGTATTACTATAGAAAAACATCCATCATGCTGGGTTTATGTTGGTTCATTAAGAAATGTGTTTTCGGATGTATACATTGAAAGCCTAAGTGGACAGTTGTGTGCCTGTCTCAGATGATCCGAGCTGGAACCCTGCGACTGATGCGCAGGCAGTGGACCGTGCATTCCGTATCGGGCAGGAGAAGGATGTGGTCGTGTACCGCCTCATCACCTGTGGTAGTGTGGAGGAGAAGATCTATCGACGTCAGATCTTCAAGAACTCAATCACCAAGCAGGCCACTGGCGAATCAAACAACCCATTCCGGTGAGTGAAAACACCATACCGGTGGGTGTAAGTACGACACCGGTGGGTGTAAGTACGACAACGGTGTGTGTAAGTACAACACTGGTGGGTGTAAGTATGACACCAGTGAGTGTAAGTACAACAACGGTGAGTGTAAGTACGACACTGGTGGGTGTAAGTACGACACCGGTGGGTGTAAGTACGACACCGGTGGGTGTAAGTACAACACCAGTGGGTGTAAGTACAACACCGGTTGGTGTAAGTACGACACCGGTGGGTGTATGTACGACACCGGTGAGTGTAAGTACGACACTGGTGGGTGTAAGTACGACACCGGTGGGTGTAAGTACGACACCGGTGGGTGTAAGTACAACACCGGTGGGTGTAAGTACAACACCGGTTGGTGTAAGTACGACACCGGTGGGTGTATGTACGACACCGGTGGGTGTAAGTACGACAACAGTGGGTGTAAGTACAACACTGGTGGGTGTAAGTATGACACCGGTGGGTGTAAGTATGACAATGGTGGGTGTAAGCATGACACCGATGGGTGTAAGTACGACAACGGTGGGTTAAGTACGACACTGGTGGGTGTAAGTACAACAACGGTGGGTGTAAGTATGACACTGGTGGGTGTAAGTATGACACCGGTGGGTGTAAGTACGACAACAGTGGGTGTAAGTACGACACCGATGGGTGTAAGTACGACAACGGTGGGTGTAAGTACGACACTGATGGGTGTAAGTATGACACCGGTGGGTGTAAGTACGACAACGGTGGGTGTAAGTACGACACTGGTGGGTGTAAGTATGACACCGGTGGGTGTAAGTACGACAACGGTGGATGTAAGTACGACACTGATGGGTGTAAGTATGACACCGGTGGGTGTAAGTACGACAACGGTGGGTGTAAGTACGACACTGGTGGGTGTAAGTACGACACCGGTGGGTGTAAGTATGACACCAGTGGGTGTAAGTACGACAATGGTGGGTGTAAGTACGACAACGGTGGGTGTAAGTACAACACTGGTGGGTGTAAGTACGACACTGGTGGGTGTAAGTACGACAACGGTGGGTGTAAGTACAACACTGGTGGGTGTAAGTATGACACCGGTGGGTGTAAGTATGACAATGGTGGGTGTAAGCATGACACCGGTGGGTGTAAGTACGACAACGGTGGGTTAAGTACGACACTGGTGGGTGTAAGTACGACAACGGTGGGTGTAAGTACGACACCGATGGGTGTAAGTACGACAACGGTGGGTGTAAGTACGACACTGATGGGTGTAAGTATGACACCGGTGGGTGTAAGTACGACAACGGTGGGTGTAAGTACGACACTGGTGGGTGTAAGTATGACACCGGTGGGTGTAAGTACGACAACGGTGGGTGTAAGTACGACACTGATGGGTGTAAGTATGACACCGGTGGGTGTAAGTACGACAACGGTGGGTGTAAGTACGACACTGGTGGGTGTAAGTACGACACCGGTGGATGTAAGTATGACACCAGTGGGTGTAAGTACGACAATGGTGGGTGTAAGTACGACAACGGTGGGTGTAAGTACAACACTGGTGGGTGTAAGTACGACACCGGTGGGTGTAAGTACGACAACGGTGGGTGTAAGTACAACACTGGTGGGTGTAAGTACGACACTGGTGGGTGTAAGTATGACACTGGTGGGTGTAAGTACGACAACGGTGGGTGTAAGCTAAGACATTGTGTATCACGTGGCTGTTGAGAAGGTCACTGACCTTGAACTTTGACCTGATAGTGTAAACCCTGATTTTGATTTTTAAAAATTCTTTAGCAAAGTCATTGTAGCAACAAGTTTCATAAAAAAAAATTTAGCATATACAATATATAAGGGCATATATAAGAACATCCCTTTAATGTGGGATCTAAAGATCTGCAGCGATCAACCAAAGGGTCCTTACATCCAAGCCAGATAGTTAAATTTTGTAGTAATTTGCAAATCGAAACCATTTTTGGCAGGTACTTCAGCAACCAGGAGTTGTTTGAATTGTTTGTGCTCGACAACCCGCGCATGTCCGTCACCCAGCAGCAGTTGCAGGAACTACACGGCGGTCAGGAGACGACAGACACATCTCTCGACGAACACATTGCCTTCCTGCACACACTTGGTATGTGAACACATCGCCTTCCTGCACACACTTGGTACGTGAACACATCGCCTTCCTGCACACACTTGGTACGTGAACACATCGCCTTCCTGCACACACTTGGTACGTGAACACATCGCCTTCCTGCACACACTTGGTACGTGAACACATCGCCTTCCTGCACACACTTGGTACATGAACACATCACCTTCCTGCACACACTTGGTACGTGAACATATCGCCTTCCTGCACACACGTGGTACGTGAACACAACGCCTTCCTGCACGCGCTCGGTACATGAACACCAACACTTTGCTTCACACATCACAGTTCAATTGCAATATGTTACAGTTCACTGCACATTCTCAATTTTTTTGTCCGCTGCACACATTTGCTATGCAAATTTGTGGGACTCTTTAAAGCCATTTATGACTGTTTTTATTTTTTCAGTTGTGCTGTCTACTGCCAAAAAAATTTAGACATTTTATGCAGTTTGGCTGTTGCCTCTTATCTCACATAAATTGATTTCGGCACCATTGTTGGTCTTGTCCTGTTTTTACACAAGGCAATATAGTTGCCATGACGAAGCAATGCTTTTGCATGTGATTGCAACTTGATCGCACTATGTAACTTGTCCATCACAGGCAACATATCGCGGCCACACCACATGTTGCGGCTACACCACATGTTGCGGCTACACCACATGTCGCGGCTACACCACATGTTGCGGCTACACCACATGTCGCCGCTACACCACATGTTGCGGCTACACCACATGTCGCGGCTACACCACATGTTGCCGCTACACCACATGTTGCGGCTACACAACATGTCGCCGCTACACCACATGTTGCGGCTACACCACATGTCGCGGCTACACCACGTCGCGGCTACACCACATGTCGCCGCTACACCACATGTCGAGACTACACCACATGTCGCAGCTACACCACATGTTGCCGCTACACCACATGTCACCGCTACACCAAATGTCGCCGCTACACCACATGTCGCCGCTACACCACATGTTGCGGCTACACCACATGTCGCGGCTACACCACATGTTGCCGCTACACCACATGTTGCGGCTACACCACATGTCGCCGCTACACCACATGTTGCGGCTACACCACATGTCGCCGCTACACCACATGTCGAGGCTACACCACATGTCGCAGCTACACCACATGTTGCCGCTACATCACATGTCGAGGCTACACCACATGTTGCCGCTACACCACATGTCGCCACTACACCACATGTTGCCGCTACACCACATGTCGAGGCTACACCACATGTCGCAGCTACACCACATGTTGCCGCTACACCACATGTCGAGGCTACACCACATGTCGCAGCTACACCACATGTTGCCGCTACACCACATGTTGCCGCTACACCAAATGTCGCCGCTACACCACATGTCGAGGCTACACCAAATGTTGCCGCTACACCTCATGTCGCCACTACACCACATGTTGCCGCTACACCACATGTTGCCGCTACACCACATGTCGAGGCTACACCAAATGTCGCCACTACACCACATGTTGCCACTACACCACATGTTGCCGCTACACCACATGTTGCCTCTACACCACATGTCGAGGCTACACCACATGTTGCTGCTACACCACATGTTGCCGCTACACCACATGTCGAGGCTACACCACATGTCGCCGCTACACCACATGTTGCCGCTACACCACTTGCAATGGAGCTGATCCTATTTTAAAAGCGACATTGCCTCGTTGCCTCTGGTTTGTCCGGTCAGGAGCAACCCATATGATATCATTGAAAGCATTACGCCTCAAGCGACCGCATTGCCTCAAATAAAACATGCTTGTTGTGGCAACGATATCGCCTCGTGTGAAACAGCTTTACTATCTGGTTGTTAGACAGTAAAAGGAACTTACACAATGTTTTCTAAACTGTCCTTGTTTGTGCTTCTATGTATTTGTTGATTCATTCAGTAAAAAGTTGTGTTTGATTTGATTCTGTCCTGCTTCATTCGGAGCATGAATCTTGTGTCGCATCCAGTCAGTGGACTACCGTGGTGCGACGGAACTAGACAGACACTGCATTTTTTCAGAGATGTTTGGCATCAGTCATCATGATGTGATGTTTACAAAGGATGCACTGCCGGCCCCTACTGATGACGGCTCTGCCATGGGTGAACAGTACATTAATGGCAGGGTGAGTACATCAGTGGCAGGGTGAGTACATCAGTGGCAGGGTGAGTACATCAGTGGCAGGGTGAGTACATCAGTGGCAGGGTGAGTACATCAGTGGCAGGGTAAATACATCAGTGGCAGGGTGAGTACATCAGTGGCAGGGTGAGTACATCAGTGGCAGGGTGAGTACATCAGTGGCAGAGTGAGTACATCAGTGGCAGGGTGAGTACATCAGTGGCAGGGTGAGTACATCAGTGGCAGGGTAAATACATCAGTGGCAGGGTGAGTACATCAGTGGCAGGGTAAATACATCAGTGGCAGGGTAGGGCAAATACTCTTCTTGTTCTGTCTGTTGTAGTATAAGTATTTGCTAAATCAACTTTTTTGTGGGGAGTAAACAAGTTTATACGGCAACTCTCTCCATTTCCAACACACAAATGGTTATGACTACAAAGTTTTAGTGTAATATTGTAAATCTATTAATGACTTTTTAGTTAAGTACATAATGCCACAGTATACTGCTCTTATGATGATGTCATGTGATGTTGGAAATACATATTTTTAATTGATTGATTGTTGGCGTACTGATGGCTGAATTGTGAGCATGAAATTTTGTTTAAGTTACAATCTTAATAAAACCTTCTCTACCTCAATTACATGGGTCAGTTGCAATTACACGATAACATAATTTACAATTGCATCTTACATATAATAAATTACAGCGAATTACAATCGTAATTCAACCCAACCCTGCAAGTGACACATGGGCTGTCGGTTGTCTCAGGTGGCCAAGGCCCAGCAGATGTTGACGTCGGAGTGTCGAGACAACAAGGAGCTGGCCAGACAGTTGGGGCATTACCCTGGGTCAGAGGTGGCTAGTCAGTCAGACAAGGGTGGCAAGGGGAAGCGGTCTGCTGCGAGTCGTCTGATGCCCCCAGCGGCAGCAGAACAGCAGCAATGGCACCACGAAGACATCGCCATTGTGAAGCCGAGTTATGAGGACACCAGCCGCAACATTCCTAGTAGGATGCCTGGTAAGGGACGATCTCAAAGCATTAATGTACGACACCACACAAAATTAAATGACATGAGGTTAAATGACATCAGCTTCATATAGCCTGCCTTATCAGTCAAGTTGATGATGTTAATTCGCCGACATTCATTGGTTGCAGCCCCTCCCGCTCATGCTGAAAGCTTCAGTGACATGAACGAGGTCGTTGACCTTACTCAGATGCCATCGGACAATGAGGATCTAGAGACGACGATGAGCAGACTGGATATCAGTGTGTCTGTTACGGTAAGTGTACAGATGTACATATACAACTTACAGTAGTCTGCCAGATAGTGTGATCGCAGCAACATTCTCTTGCGGGGAAAGAAAGTGTGCCTATATCCCCTGCTTTGGGATTGCGCCATTCTTCACTGAGCAACATCTTAGCGATATTAAATGCACATCAGGCTATGTCAATATGACAACGAACCTGCAAACAAAATGACTCAAACTGAGTGGACGTGCACATCTGTTTTTGGGAGGAATACTTTGAAATCTCGCTATCTGATGGCGCAATGCATGGGACATTCATCATCAACGTTTTGCTCGATGAGATTGTGAAGAGAGAGATGTTGACGATGCCTGGCATCTGTTGAGGCGTCTCCCCCAATATAATAACCTTTAGTAAGAATTTGAATTAGTCATTTCTCCTAAGCTGCGTTTCTTTCATCAGAATGAAGATGACAAGATGGCTGCAGAAGAATTATCATGCTCACAGCTGTCGCCACGACAACAGACAACACAACAGCTGTCGCCACAACAACAGACAGCACAACAGCTGTTGTCACAACAACAGACAGCACAACAGCTGTCGCTACAACAACAGATAGCACAACAGACAGCACAACAACTGTCACCACGACAACAGATAGCACAACAGCTGTCGCCACGACAACAGATAGCACAACAGCTGTCGCCAGGAGAAGAACAAGAAGAGTTCCATGGTGGGCAATCGCATAATATATCCATGACTCATTAAAATAAGTTGGTGAAAGTAGTGTACTGACTAGCTTTCCATCACATTTACTTACTCTTAATGTAGAGCTATTTCCTAGTTCATAAGAAAATAAGTCACAAGAATAGTGTTGGAATGTGACAAATGTGTATCTCAGAAATGTCTTAATTATCAGTAAATATGCTGTGACACAGTTTTATGATTTCTTTTCAGCGAGATATTTGTCATGTTAAAATGTTCTGTCATAATACTGAGTTACCCGTACCATAATAAGATAACATCTCTCCGTTGAAGATGTCGAAGACATCAGCGTGGCATCAGATGAGTACCACAGCTTACTGCAGGAGGCAGCACCAGACAAAAACGAAAATGATGAGGTGGTGCCACCTGGTGGCTATGCTGCTGATACTCCGTCCCCGACAAAGACACGTCCCACTCCCACGCTTGAAGTGTTATCGACTCCAGTGCTGCCATCAAGTGGTGCAAAGAGGAGGCAACTGTCAGCAATGAACACACCAGCATCTGTGCCACGACGACGAGGTAGGAAGTCAGTATGTTACTCGGACACACCGAGGCGATTGTCATCAAGCCCTGCGGTTAACGTGCTGGTCAACACGGAAGAACTGGTGTTCTCTCCTCGTCAGGAGGAACCTGTGATGCACGCACGTTGTCCCCCATCCAATCTCGACATCACATCAACTCTCGACTACGATGCTTTTACCCAGCATCTGCATTCCAACCTCAACTCCACTGAGATGCCCAGTCTCTGTGGCCGAGATGCTCTCGCAGCTCCGGTTGTCATAGAGGAGTCACCAGATGTCACCCCGAATCACTCGCGGCTGCGGGACTGCTCGATGGAGTATTCCGTCATTGCGGATAGTGACGACGATGGCGATGACTGCAAGCAAATGGCCAGTGGTCAGAGTGAGGTGTCTTCATGTGACAGTCCCATAGCAGTGAAGAAACGTCCATCCAAGAAGCTACATCAACGGCGTGTAGTGGACAATTCTAGTTATGAAGATGAAGAAGGAATGCATGAAACCAATGAAGCTGAGGTAACTAGAAAACTTTACTGGTTCTAATGTAAAATTGTCTAAAGTTATTTGTTGCGTACTTTCCTTGGCATTTATCACAAAAGTATAAGATCGAATGACAAACTTACAGCATTCGAAGCAGAAATACACTCTGATGATGGGAATTTCAACAACAAATCAGCATTGATGGATGCGCTTCCAAATGTACTGAATAATGCAGCCTTTTTCATAATCATATTTCCTGCCAGGTTCCTGGTTCTCATCATCTCGTATGTATGTCCTCTTGTGCCACTCTTGGTTTAAGCATTATACCCAAGTGAGGGTTTGTACACTGAAATAAATGACTCAGTGTGTGGAAGAGCAAGTTATTAGTTACTCAGTGCTAACTGCTGGTGCTTGTAGGTGAGTGGGGCCAAGGAGGCCGAAGACAACAAAGACCACTGTCACATGAACAGGGACAGGTCAGCTGGCAGAGATGACCAGGGCAGTGGTATGTATTCCTCTTTAAAATGCAATGCAAAATCCAAGGCCCGGCTTCACGGAACATTCTTACGTATAAGACTGCGTATAACGTTTCTCATGCATAAATCAATTTATAAAATTGTTCGAAATGTGATTCGTTTTGTCTACAAGTGTTCTGGGTTACGTAATCTTTGTTAAACATCTATTAGTTCCTTCATACGGTACAAATATACCGTCAAACTGACACTTGAACTAACCCGATGCTCCTCACAAGGGACAATGTGAACAAATAATTTCTAGGGTTGTAATTTGCAGATCATGTCATTTATCAACAGAACATGTGTTTCGACGATGTATATGATATGTACACCAACCGAATGATAACCTGGTTGCGATAAATTTTTTACTGCATACTTGATACACTAGAGCACACAAACTGGGGGTCAGAAAGAACGTTTTTGTGTGAAGTACAGTTGATTAACCATTTCAAGTAATCACGAACAACGTTATTATGTTCAGAACATTGTAGATGGTTTAGAGATTAATACTGAGTAATTATAGTGTTTGTTGCAAAAAAACGTATGGTAATTATTATATGTTGCTTTCTACTTTTATTTGTTTTGTATTAGTAAACCAAAATTTACATTGATGCTGACAAATCTGTTCATAAAGTTTACAAAGACAAGAATATAGAAAGAAATCTTGAAACCCGATTGATATATACACCAGATCTACTGATGTAATTCTCATTAACACATCTTTCTCTATAGGTGAGGAAGATGAAGATGAAGATTCACAGAGTGATGAGGAAGATGAAGATTCACAGAGTGATGAGGAAAATGAAAGTTCACAGAGTGATGAGGAAGTTGAAAATTCACAGAGTGATGAAACAGAGGACAATGAGGATTCATGGAGTGATGACGATTCACAGGTTGATGAAGAAGATCAGAACCAAGATAGTGATGAAGAAGATGTATATTCACAAGGTGATGAGGAAGACGTGGATTCAGAGGGTGATGAGAAATATGTAGATCCACATTGTGATAAGGAAGATGGGGATTCACAGGGTGATGAGGATGAAGTGGATTCACAAGGTGATGGTGCAGAGGAGCAAGAGATGGAACAAAAGATGAATGAGAATGCCCAAGAAGATGAGGTTCTGAGCGAAGAAGACAATTCAGAGGAAGTGGAGCAAGATGCAGACAGACAGGAAGATGTAGAAGAAGAAGTAACTGAGGAACAGAGTGGACATGGTCAGGAGAGAGGACACAATGAGGCGCGTGACCAAGAAGAGGTGGTAGATGAGAGTGAGGAAGACGAGGAGGAGGAACTCACTGCAGAAGACAAAGAAAACTACCTGCGGTTTATGATAAAGAGCAAGTGAGTAGAGTTGCCTTGAAATCTGTCAGATATTTAACAACATTTCAACATTTTCTAGTCATGTTGCATTGGTGACTTCTCTTGAATGCATAATGTACATGATAATTGTCTTTGATGTTGACTCATTGACATCCTGAGATGGTAGTCCACATCGATCTTTGGACACAGTCTGTGGCTGTTATTGGCAACCAACTTTGAAATGGTTTTGGTAGAAATTTATTATCCCTGGGGATAATTTTTGTTTCATCATCATTGTGGATATTTGTATGTTTAGTTATCATTATGGGCATTTTAAAAGTCAGCTTATTGTCATTACTGATACAGCGAGTCCTATGCACATAATAAAATGAAAACTTGTGACATTGTGCAACTACTGTCTACCTCGATTGTTACATTTATAAAAATGCATTTATTCCATTCACAGTTAGGAATATTTGTTTCACATTGATATTTGTTAAATATATATATATATTTGTTTCGCATTTATCACAATCGGAACATGTATGTTACTGATCAAGCAGTTTCAAACGAGTAATTTTTTTATGCTACTTTGACTAAACTAATGTGTCAGCATTGTTTCTGTGTTGACAGAGAGCTAAAAGCTGGCGGCGACTTGCAAGGAGCTCTGCGCTACGCCTTGAGAGGCCTACAGATCTACAAGGGAGACGAGGGGGCACAGAAATACGCCAAGAGACTCTGCAAGAAGTTGGAAGCCAAGTTCTGAGTCACACGGATGAATCATGGACACAACCTTGTGTTTATTGTACAACACATTCATTTGCCCCCCCCACAGCATTTTGCGTGTAATCATTGACATAATTGGACCCAGGCCCTAGCTTGTGTTAAGACTGTTGCTGACTCGAGTGCTTTAGGCAGTGGCTGTCTGATCAGTTGGAAACTCAAATTACTTTCTTAAGTACTATTTGTGTTAGATAGTTCTGTTTGGTTGCATTGTTGTACTAAATAATTTATTTTAATACAAATCACTTGTATGATAAGCTTATTTTAGTTTAAACTGCCTATGTCTCTCTATGTAAAGTTTTTCTGTAGAATAATTTTGTAATTGTTTTATGCAGTTTCGTTTTAGGGTTACATAGACACAAAGAAACATTGTTTCAATAATTGCTTTGGTGGCATTTGGGAGATAGTAATTTGATTCGCATTGTTTGTGTATACAATGTTTTCTTTACACTGTCGTTTGTTTGATATTATAATCCCATTCACCAATGATATTTTAGTGTAATTTTGATGTTTATACTTTGCATTTTATACAAGTTCTTTTAACTGTCGGTTGTGGGGCATGTAGTACTGTTTGTACATAAATAATAAATACCGGTATACTATAAATGCGATTTTTGTTTACGTATACAACGTCAGTTAATGGTTGCTGCAAAGACTATCAAAGTGACTGAGGAAATTATCAGCATTACACACGACGCAACAATATGGCATTGGTATCATCCAGTTATGACGTTGATTATATATTACTACAAAATTGTCACCCAAAGCAATGCACGCGAAATTTGTGGACAAGGAAGCCACTGGCTTGTCAAAAGTCCTACAATCTTGTCCTCTCAATGCTGTTGGTAAACAACGGTGTAACTAGAATAAAACGTATGTATAAAAATATAAACAAATACGTGGTGTCGATTTTAATCCTCTGCCAGAAGAACAGTACACTAATTTGCTTTGTGAACAGCGTAGGTCTGTATTGGGCAGTGTGTCATGGTACATTCAGCATACCTGCAGAAGCCACCTCCATCTCTACTGTACCTGTGTTGCCAGTGATGTGTTTGTTTTGTACCTTTGTTGCCAGTGATATGTTTGTTTTGTACCTTTGTTGCCAGTGATATGTTTGTTTTGTACCTTTGTTGCCAGTGATATGTTTGTTTTGACAAACATACTCTTTGAATCTTCCGGAAACTTCAGTCTCAGCTGCTTTGACTTCCAGATGCACTTTAGCATAGCAGAAGTCTGGCTGCCTTGCTGATTCTAGCAGTGGCAACTTTCTCTGTATCTCCGTCTGTTGTGACGTTGCGTTTCAAGGAATTTACATATTCCTGAACCTGAGCCAAACAACGACGAGGGTGAACAGAAATGGAGAGAGACTACATCCCTGCTTCACTCCGGATTCAATGCCGAAGCTGTCTACCAGGTGTTCGTTACAGGCGTCTTGACGATGGACGTCTGTATAGAATATCTTGATGACATTCACCATCTCCTAGGGATCCAGCAGTGACGTCATATTCTCCACAAAGATTACCTGTGAAGAATGTTAAATGCCTATTGGAAGGCAATGCAGATCGTGGTGTTTCAATATCTGGTCGTGATTCATGGTGTCAATTTTTTCATTCTCTACCTTTTCTTTCTCATGTGTGATGATCTTTCCATCTGCGGCTTTCAGTGGGAGGGTGTGGATTGGACGTATTGCTCCTTGTAACGTCTTCATTATTTGGTGGAGTGACTTCATATCTTGCCGACTGCTCTTCTGCCGCCGTTGCGATATTGTATTGATAATTTAATTTTTCTAAATTGTTAAAAAGAAATAAAAGTATTCACAAATAATGTTATAAGGTCAGCAGTAGTAGGGACAATAACGTGAAGTTGAAGACATTTGTCTAATAAAAGTCAATATCGATGGCAAATTCTTCTTGCCGTTAATACAACAGCATGTTATAATTCAAAATAGCCAATATTCCATAATGCTTTACAGACACATACATTAAATGGGTGTAAAATATGTGGACGGACCAAGGAGGTGTCCATCAGGTACCTCCTTGGTTACGGCGGGATATTGTTTTCATGAAGTCAGAATTAGTTGTCGAGACACTGCGCAAAGGACATTTGTAACATACAAACAAGTGACGTTGCCATCAGTGGTTCCATTTGTAGTTATTGTACTGTTGTCGGCTGATGGCGGCGATGTCATTCTGGGAACGCAGCTGTTGTCAGGCTTGCAAACGAGTGTGAGAAACAATCGCTGCAATCCATGGTAAAGATGGTTATTATGTGTGAATTAAAAAAATAGGAATGTTACCCTAAGAAGTATCCGCTATGATTCCACCCGCCACTGCAATTATTGTAATGTTCTCATTAACTTCCGGGTTGATGTTGGCTTGGGCGTCCGCGGGGGGGGCAAAGGGGGCACTTACCCCCCTGGATCTGGAATTTTTTCGGACGTATATTCGTGAGCTCAACGTATATGTTAACTTTACATCTTATATATATATATATATATATATATATATATATATATATATATATATATATATATATATATATGCCCCTCCCTGGAAATATTCATGCGCACGCCCCTAGATCATGTTGGCCGTGTGATTCTCGAGACGAATAAGTTTGGCAACACAAATCAAGAACGCCTCGAAGATAATAAAAATATAGAACGAAAATATTGTCATAATCGCGGAGAAGATGTCCGAAGAGCGAAAGGTGTTTTTGTTTCACCAGCGCTACCGAGACTACGGTTACATATTGTTGGGAAAGATAATCGAAAAGCAGTGTTACATGTGTTACTTCGGAGTTACATGTGTTACTTCGGAGTTACATGTGCAGCTATCGCCGAGAAGGCGAAGTAGCTCTGTGATCCTATGACACGTTTTTTTACTCATATTCCAAGTAAGAATCCAAAACTAATTAATCTGCTCATTTTGGCGAATTCGATATATAAATAGTTATATTTTAGAAAAGTCTGCAATTACTGCCAGAAAACGAGGGTTTTCTTTTGAATGATAGATAAATTAGGAATTAGTTACGTACAATTATTCGCAACGCTATTCATGTTTTCTACGATTGTTACGTAATCTTCGTCAAACGCTTCGTGAAAGCGCGCCTCCTCTGAGATGTACCCTCGTTGACGTCACAAAATGGCACGACAGGATTAGAAGAACCAGCTGCATTTGGTAACGAGTAACTTATAATTATCATCTGTATAAGTAAACCCGTGGATTGTATTACCGTGAAGGTATTCTATTTGATAAAAGTTGCTTAACAAAATTAGACCCTGCAGGAACCGTATCATAGGTCAAGGCATGTACTGATTGAACGTGTGGGTCATGGTGGGAAGCATAATGACAGGGCGCTGTCTATGGTCATTGGTTATAGTAGTGGCGAACGTCTTTCATTTTTCTCAAAGTGTCGAGGAAAGCTCGAAAACCTTTGTAGGAAGCAACGAACCAATTCCAGTGGTGCACAGGATCTGTTCGCACAACCTTGGTGGTGTGGGTCGAGGTGTAGGCATACATTGGATGATGGCATGAATAAAAAACGTACATCTGTGAACTATTTTGTATATTTAAACAAACAAGATTTCATACTATTTTGTAAGTTACATGTTGTGTCCCACTCTTATGAGGCCCCTGTGGCAAGTCTCCTCTCACGAGTGGCTGTGCACCCATTCTATATAAGGCCTTATTGGACGTTCGCAAAAGCGGTGGCGTTATAAGAGACATTCTATAACACTTTGGATAACTAGAAGTTCTGCCACTGGTGTATTTTTTTTTAACTTGGCACCCCCCCAGGGTCGGCATGGATCCGCCCATGAAAATGCATAACTTTTATAATATTATGTGGCATTTAAAATTAAGTAAATTATTTAAGTAAGTGTTAGCATAATTCATACCAAGTTTGACTACAATGCGGTAGCAATTTCCACAGCAAATTGAGAAAAGGGAATAGTTTCGGCTTGGAGTATTGCTAGTAGTGCTGAACTCCCAACTATAAACAGAGCGATCGAACGCAATGCACACACAGAGCCATCTGCATGCGCGACCACGTTTTGCTTTTGAGACGACCCCCGATGTGCCGCGTCACGCGTGGCGCGCCTCCTGTTAATGGAATGCGCCGACAGTGGGTCAGCGCTGATTCAACGGCGTCACACTGACGGGCTTCCAAAGTAGTGACTATCTGGGGACATTTCTGTCGTACAGAGCCGTAGTCAGTGCGATTCGACGATCGATCCGTTCTCAGCGGCAGCGTCAGCGACAGCATTAGACCCGACTTCGTCTCGGCGTGGACCATTCGACAGCCCAGGGCCAAGTGTGGGTGCCCGTTACTCGTCTGCCTTTATGTTGACAGCGCCGGGGCGCCGTGGCTATTTTCGGCCGTATTTACGCTGGCATTCGACATTTCGAAGTCGACGTTTTCCGCATAAATCATAATCATATTCTTGTGCTTCGCTCGATTTGGATGAGACGTTATAGTACCGATCTGATATACTGCGACGTCGCTGTTTGAGATTCGGGGGCGCTGCGGGTTACTCTGGTAACAGGAGGTGACCTCGTTGACTAACGCCCAGCAAGACCTGGCCACCAGCCGACGTATCGGGATTAGATTACCTGCTGCTGTCAGTGCTACAGCGGGGTAGTCGGGGTACAGCGCTATTGGCGAGAGAACATACACTGTTACCTGCGGAACACCGATAACTCGCCAACATGCAGCAGACGACACAGATTGAGACAGTGACTGTAGTGAGGCCACTGAAGGTAATTCTTAGCCGCAGGTTTCTAACGCCATAAAGTGTGAGTCATAGTTTATTTACGGATTGTAATAATACAATGGTGCGTTTTAAACCAGATCTGTTATCTGTAATCTAGCCAGCAGTTATTATGCGTACGCCTCTGACTCGGTGCATTGTAGACGTAGCTCGGTGTTTTAAATTATTATCCTCAACTTGTAAACATCTGATATGTTCCCTAACTTACAACGGACAGTAATGTGGACACAGTACTTGCGAAGGATGGACACGTTCTTGTGCATGCCATGGGGGAGGGGGCGGGGGGGGGGGCTGTCCATAGCTGTTTATCTCATACGTTGACCTCGCGTTGCTGTTCGCCGTGCAACATAAATTGACTTCATTAAGCCTACTACTATTACTACTACTACTACTACTACTACTACTACTACTACTACTACTACTACTACTACTACTATGCCTACGTAAACGGCCCGCGTCGCGCCTGCGTACGATGGTATAAACGTTGACGCTGAGTTCCAAGTAATTACCTAAATTCATTCCTATTGTATGTATTTAAAGCACGATTCTAAGTTAGAAAACAATCCTAGCCATATATTGGATGTAGTAGTTCTATATTGCTTTTAACCATACGTTTATGCATCGACCCGTGTTACGCATGGCTAATTATGCGGACCAGACTCTTTGATCCATGACCGCTGTCGTTGTTCAGTCTATTTACCACACACGTGTAACGTGTGGTAACTAATTATGCGTTTCGCTGCCCCATAAACATTCGTCTGGGTCATAGTACCTGTTTACAAGTGGGAGTTTATTATGGAAATTAAGTTTTATGAGCTAATAAGAATCTTAGTTGAAAGGACGCGCGTGTGTATGCGGGCCCTGAAGTCATTTAGCTAAAGTCCGCCATACACATACCGACTTTTAGTCAGCCGACCAATTTTTCAGATGTCCAGAAAAAGTGTTGCCAACTGTTGACGGAGAACTTGAGTTGCCAACTGAAAAAGTAGTCGCTAACATGGTGGCTACTGAGGAATCGGTATATGTATGGCGACCTTTACGCTAAACGTATTGCGAACGAAAACAAACGCTCGCTATTGCAATATCAAACATGCTACAATGTTATTGATTATAACGTGTCTGGTAGTAATAGTCCAATAAACGACGCCGGGTACGCATTAAAGGGCAATGTCATCATTGGCCTGCTTACATCTAGTTTACACATGGAGGACGACTGGATAGGCTATCAATGAGGCTTTGCTATCAGCGTAAACAAATGATGGTGATTTGGCTGCTTTCGTGGACACTTTCAAATGGAAACATTATTGAAAAACTTGGCATCTGCAGGATTCCCCTTGCCTTCCGCCCCTACGACACGGGCGAAGGAACAGACACAGGATTCCCCTTGCCTTCCGCCCCTACGACACGGGCGAAGGAACAGACGCAGGATTCCCCTTGCCCTCCGCCCCTACGACACGGGCGAAGGAACAGACGCAGGATTCCCCTTGCCCTCCGCCCCTACGACACGGGCGAAGGAACAGACACAGGATTCCCCTTGCCCTCCGCCCCTACGACACGGGCGAAGGAACAGACGCAGGATTCCCCTTGCCCTCCGCCCCTACGACACGGGCGAAGGAACAGACGCAGGATTCCCCTTGCCATCCGCCCCTACGACACGTGCAGTCTTGCAAAGGAACATGTAGTATTAAAAAGGAACAGACACAGTCTTGCTAAGGAACATGCCTTCTGGCAAAAGAACCGATACAATCTTGCAAAATAACATATGCTGTCTTACAAAGGAACATGTAGTCTTACAAAGGAACAGTCAGTCTTGCTAAGGGACATTATGCAGTTTAGCATCGGAACAGATGCAATGCAAAACAACTGTCGCAGAGCATGAACTTCAGAAGTCACGTTGATCACGCAGACTATATGCACTGGGCACTGACTCGACATGTTTCCAGGGAGTTCATCAGCACCAACTTCTGAAACGTATCTTTGTTAACATTGTTGCTTCTATTTAAGTGACCAACCCAGTCAAATGTTATACAGGCATAAGACGGAGAGAACATTATCGCCAAGAAAGTAATCCCGCTTCTTGTACAAACAAGCCATTCTCCAAACATAATGTGTCCGGTTTACTTATTATATGGTTAATGGCCCGAATTAATGACATGTAGAAAACAACTTGATCACGTATCGTGTTGATGATGTTGATGATGATGTTCGCCTTCTGCTTTTATAATCGGTTTCATTCTTAGCAGTAGCTCTCACATTATAAACTGTATTAACGGAGAGCGGTTGTTAATACACATAGTAGCACCGATTATAGCGACTACTAAATCGTGGATGAATCATTAAGAGTCTCAATTTATTCCATATAACATGGAAGAAACCGAGATGATTAAAACAAACAAGTAATCTCCTAAAGATTACAGAAAAGCGCGAACAATAAACATCTCGAATTTCGCCGTACAAACGCACTCGTTCATGACAAATTCTATATCACCACTGTGCGATCCAATAAAACGTTCTTGGTGAAACGAAGCAATCTGGATGCTGGCTGTAAAGGGAAGTTCGATAATGAAACGGGCTCTGAAGCATACGTCGGTGTGTTGCTTTTATATCGTTAATTTCAATCCCCGTGAATGTGGGTTTATCATCCTGGATTTTTTTAAGAAAATGTTTCCGTAATCAGTGGTCTCATTGTCAGAATCACCTCTAGGGGACTACTCAAGTTGCAGACGTTCCGTCCTTAGATGTCTTTGTCGATTTGTTAAACGAAAAAATAATTCGGTTGAATTATGTTAATCTAGTTCGTTTTGTTTGTCGTTGCAGGTGACGGCGTTCGTGTGTGGCTGCATCAGTCTGCTGCTGCTGATCATTGCGCTCGCTAGCACCAGCTGGCTCGAGGCCAATCAGTACAGACAGGGTTTGTGGCAGGAGTGTAACTGGACCGATGTGAAGCCGACCTCTTGCAGCAATAACCCTAGCAAAGGTGAATGCATGATCATTTGTCGTATACGTTTACAGTGCATGGTCACGGACGTTCACAAAGCTAGTGTATGTATGTACAGTAGTTAACGTGCAAGGATATATATATATATATATATATATATATATATATATATATATATATATATATATATATATATATATATATATATATATATATATATATATATATATATTATATATATATATATATATATATATATATATATATATATATATATATATATATATATATATATATATCACAAACAAACACACATACACACACGCATATACCGATAAGTGTCGCTGATAACGATAATTGTAATGATGACCACATGATCATAGAGATTCTATTGATGAGGATGGTGACGAAGTTGATTATGATAATCCATGTGTTGGTGCCGACGTCGAGAACAACGACTATTATAGTGGTTTTATATACATTTATTTTGTGTAATTTAGATACACGGCGTCTAGGATCACGTGAAACCGTTTCTAGTATTGCCTCGACACTATTATGAGTTTGCCGGCATAGGCGGTGCTACATCCACTGTGCAGACAAAAACAAGTTAATAAGGACATTCACGATGATGATAATAATTACTAATAACAGTCGCACTGTGATGGGAGGGTTATACGACTGTTTGTCCCGACTGTGATGCGTGGCTCGTTCCTCTGTAACGAGACGTTTGTTTGTGCGGCCGCTCGCAGGAGGAATCAGTGAGTACACAAGACATCAGTGTGTGTGTTGTCTGCATACCTGCCAGTTAGTGCGTCTGCCTCACCTGTTATCACATGCTCGCAGCCTGTCACAAATCACGTGGTACCTACCTCAACGAAAGAACGCCGCGAGACACCAATAATATCTTTCATGATGTTTGCCTGATGAAGAAGTACCAATTATGCCATTTGATAAGCCATTGAATTACAGCGAAATGTCGATTTATCACTAATTGTCTTCATCGATTACACACGTTTTAATTCGCTTGGCTTGGCAACCTGAAATGATCTACATAAACATGCATATTGTGCTACCATTAATCTCTTAAATATGTTAACTCCCGTTGTGATCCATAAAGAGTCTGCACTTGTAAAATATTTCCCTTGCGACTGTTCAATCAGTTGATCCTAATCAGCTTGGAGACCATATCGTAAGAAGGACATATACATGTTTGCACGAATACAGAGGAGATCAACTAATGTGATTCTAGAACTGAGAGACCTTTGTTATGAAGAACGCCTAAAAAGAATGTGGTTTAACAACCATAGAGACTAGGAGGTTAAGAGGAGATCAAATTGAAGTTCTTTTAAGATATTGAATGGGTATGAAAATATTGATAGTCAACTATATTGATAGAAATATTTTTTTCTCACTCAAGAAAGCTAGTAAAACCAGAGGACATGAGTTAACATTATTAAAGGATTAGTATATATTGGAGATCAGGAAGTACTCGTTCTCAACGGGGGACAGTAAATAAGTGGAACAAAGTATCTACATATTGTGTAACTACTAGCAGGGTGAATATGTTTAAAAACAAGGTTGACACATATCTCAGGAGGGTCGGTTACAGGAAAAAATGTTGGCTTCCTTTTCCACTTCCCATCTAGGCCTTTGTCGTTGATGGCAATCTTGTGAACTCTTGTTAAATCTTGTTAAACTATGTTCGTAGTTTTAGTACCTTGTGTGGGAAATGTCTAAACCTAGACATACCACGTAGGCGTTGACAGACTAAAATCTAGGAAGAACATTACTCATAACGATAGCCGTGTGCTGTGTATGCACCAACTATGCCAGTCTTCGTGGACAATTAATGTTATGAGGTGGTAAATAGTGAATTCTGACAAAAACGTCTGCGGTTTTTTCTTCCAGCTTCCTTGTTTTCGTTACCGATATTGCTATATGACGTCACAGCATGTCGTGACGAAGTGTAATACTCACTACCTACGTAGCTTAATACCAGCGCCACTGAGCTTAACTTTAAGCTTTTAGTTGGCCGGTAGACACAGGTGTTGCGCGTTATACTATGTAAGTTTCAAAGATCCGTTGCAAAAATGGCAGCCTTTTAACACGTGGTTTTAGTCATTCGTCGTGTTCATTTCAATTCAGACTTTATAAATCGCAGTCATGTGCAATGTTGACAGGTATCTGATAACGTCGTGGTATAATATACATCTAGATTAAACACTGTTGGACTCTCGATAAGCTGATGGCTGCCTTGTCCTCTTGCCGATTTGAGTCGTGCAATTTGTCATAATAATAATGATGGGTACTAATGTGATACTAATTTAATTAATCTAGCAACCGATGTATTTATACACACGGCTCACTTCTGTAAGAAAGCTTACTCAGCTTCGATCCTCTAGTTCTTTTCTCATTTGTGTTCCTCCAGTTCAAACTAATATTGAAAGTAGGGCTTTCTCGGTTCCCAACTTTGGAGTCCTTTCCCTTTCAGTGTTAGGTTAATAGGAAACATAACAAATGATGCAGTCATCTGAAAATTTATCTGTTTAACTTTGTTTACCCTCCTTAGCTGCCTGTAGTATCCATCCATCCATCCATCCATCCATCCATCCATCCATCCATCCATCCATCCATCCATCCATCCATCCATCCATCCATCTGTTGACAACTTTTATATCACATTAATTCGTTGTTGCGCAACGTGTTGATGTCGCTGTTGCGACATGCTTCAGCAACGACGCTGTGTGTACCTCGAGTCCCGCTGGAAGACTCACGCATTTGTCTACATCAATGTGAGACGCCGCCGCGATGTCTCGTCGATTTTGTTAAACTGTTGCATTTGCATTGTTGATAAGTAACTTCTTCGTGTAGTAGAAATAAAGTTGATCAGTAAGATTTAACGAGTAAGAGTACCTGAGGCTGGAGAAGAGACTTGATATCCTCTCTAGTTTATACAATAGTTCAAACATTTAACCTTTTACAATAATGTAATTTTCTACACTGTCCTATCCCGGTTATTATTATTATTATTATTATTATATATCTGAGATAAACATTTACGGCTGGATATACCCAAACACTTTAAGTTGTTTGTATCGTTTGACCGAGGCGTCCTGTAATGTAATGTCAATAACGACTTAATTACTTCGTTATCTTCACACGAAGCTTACAATTTCTACGAAATCTTTGACGTCATTACGGACGTTGTTATTGTTCATACAGAATCGCCATAATGATAGCAACGTAAAACAGCAGAATCAAACCGGTACATCAGAACAACGACAACACGTCAATACCGTTGTTGTGCACCGTCATCTATAAATCGCATGCGCTTCTTTTGCTATTGTTGGAATTTGCGATGTGACTATGCGCAAAATTAGCTCGCATTAGCTTTAGTTCGGATTAGCTTTAATGTTTTGCTACTCTGTGTTATTGTATTTTTAGTTAAAATGTTCGGTTACCATTTGCATATAATATTAACTAGTTTGGGTTCTACTGTTAATTCGAAGCGCGTGGCATTGAGCAGAGAGCCAGCATCCCTTGTACCGAGCTAAAATAATCTTTTACCAGACCGTCAATTTGGTCAAACCAAATGTTTGGCTGACCTGTCTTCTGGTCCTTCTGTTCGAAATCGGTCCGTTCCTAAAAAAACAAAACTAGTATCGATTAGTTTTAGTGGCCGCTGCTGTGGATGCTAAATTCGGGGACGGGCAACTATGTGCTGCGATGTTGATTTGCGCACAGTCAGTTTAGTTCCGGTTTCTTTGTTTTGCTACGTCATAATAGATCGCGTGCTTTTTTCGCTATTGTCGCTTAGAATATACTTTGCTATTCCTCCTCCTTTTGGTGCATGTATGTTGCAAAAGTGGAGATGTCTTGCAAAATGGAGTTCCATCCTCAAAAATGTCAATATTACCAGCTACAAGAAGCAAAACGTCATTGATAAGTAGTATACGCTTTATGGTCAAACATTAGAAATTGTCTCTCAGACATAATATCTTGGCATTACAATAACAACAGATCTTCGGTGGATTACCCATATCAATAACGTCTCATCAAACGCAAATAGACCATTAAACCTCCTCAGCAGAAACCTAAAAGTTTCACACATCAACATAAAACGCAAGCTTTGCCCTTTTACTACTTTGTCCTTGTCAGTCCCCTTCTGGGGAACAACAGTAATGTTTTGTATCCCTATCCACAGACGCAGATAGATAAGTTAGAAATGATTCAACGTCGTGCAACCCGGTATGTCCCGTGTCGTCATCGCAATGTTTCTAGTGTGACATTGGATGCAAACAAAAATTGCACTGTATGTACGTGTATTGTTTTGTGTTCAACTGTTGACCTGCCTGTATACACAGCACGTTGAGGCTAGGCAGAATATTGGAAGAAGAAAAAGAAGGTGGCCTTTTTAACATAACACAACATCTTATTAATGTTATGCTTTCTAAATCACAGAAATAGAACAGATGTACTGTTCTGCAAAATGCCACAATAATACTGCTTACTCCGAGGAAAACACATTTGTCTTCGCATAAACCCCACACTCTCCCAGTGTGCATCAGCTGGTCGCCATGGACTTGGACCCCACAATCTCCCTGTGAGCATCAGCTGGTCGCTAAGGACGTGGACCCCACAATCTCCATGTGAGCATCAGCTGGTCGCTAAGGACGTGGACCCCACAATCTCCCTGTGAGCATCAGCTGGTCGCTAAGGACGTGGACCCCACAATCTCCCTATGAGCATCAGCTGGTCTCTATGGACCCCACAGTCTCCCTGTGAGCACCATTGATGAAATTATAAAAATGCGTAACCTGCTACTTATAACACACCCGTTTCGTCATAATACATATTCTAGAGCGGACTTACATGACCGCATTCTAACCAGGGGCGTCCGCATGAATTTTTCCAGGGAGGGGCAAGAAAGAAGAAAGACGCATATGATTCTAACCCTCTTGTGGCCGCTTCAAAGATTGGTGGACAATTTCGTTCACTTCACATTGCTCTAGTTTACTCAGCTGAATAATTGAGTGTCTGGCCATATACACCGATGAACATGTGAACGAATAGTTTTCATGCAGTCATTGCAGCGTGGCTGAACGCTTCCCAGAGAGGTTGAACTTGTGTTCGAATACGAACACACTTCAATAAGAATATTTGTTAATAATTGTGACGTAATAACTGTGACGTAATAACTGTGACGTATGCTTGCAGCTTGGATCCAGACTTGTGGAGCGTTCTGCGTGATCGCCTTCCTCGTGGCGCTCACGGGAACAGTGCTCAATGGCGTCGGACTGGCCACGCGCAACCCTGACCGCAAGTTCACCTTCTACAGGATCGCCATGTGTCTTCACTTCGGGGCCAGTAAGTAGTGATTCAGTCAAAGGAAGACTTTGTGTTCTTGTTCGTTGCTCCCTTTACGAAGGGGTGAGGCGAGTTATTGTACCGCTGTACCGCCCGATTCGTGTCCCTTTGCCCAACACTTATTCAGCGTTGACGTTGGTTTTTTCTTGGATTCTTGGGTGTTCGGGACAGATGCGTAAGAGTAGCTTAGCTAAATAGGTACTGTTTGCTCAATGATTCTTGAGAGCATTCAATACTTCAATGCTTGCGACAGCCGGCTAGCGAAGCCCCTTTATTTACTATTTACACATGTTGTTAGAATAGTTGCAATACTGCGATGTTTGTCACGACTGTCAATATAAATACTTTGAGATTTCAGATATTTGGTTAACTCTGTTACCTGTAATAATACGGCGTTAACGACTTATGCTGTAGGTTTTCTTAGAAAGTAACTTGGCGAAGTTTAGCAACGTGAAATCCACACATGTCTTAAGTGATGATATCCATTACAATTATGACTTTCTATTTTTAGAATTACGAATAATTTTGCAATATCTTAACCACATTTCTACTGAGAGTATGTACATGCTATTAATATTGTTGTTGTTGTTGTTATTATTATTATTATTAAGTGAGTCTCTTCGCTGATGCTCTGTGACATGTCATTTAGTTGTGCTCTGCGGCGTTTTTTTTCAGTCGCCTGCATCGTGATCGCCGTTATTGTCTTCCCAGCCATGTTCATGCAGGAGATCAACCAGCGCGGCAAGCCAGCGTGGTACTTCGGGTGGGCGTATGGCGTGGCTTGGGGCGCCGCCATCTTCATCCTGGGCGCCGCCGTCTTGCTTCTGTTGGACCGCGAGAGCGAGGAGATCTACTACAAGGAGAAGACGCGTAGCGGCAGCGACTCGAACGCGTAGGGTCGACGATAACGTATATGTCGCCGAGGCGATGTTTTTCACATTTGTAACGTAGGTTTGCATTAAATAATTCCTGTATATATATACTGCATTCGGTGTATTGAATGTTGGTTGATATACTTTCAGTAAACGAATATTGATGTAGATGATGTAGCTCGAAATGCGAAGAGTTCATTTGAACACGTTCTGAAGTCTTTTGGTAAATCGAATTTCGCCGTTTCAAGAAGACGTGTTGCAAATTAAGAATCGATACGCGTAGATGAAAACTCACAGTAAGCTTTGCTACACCGGCTTCTTCGTACAATTTGTTTTAAAGCGTTTAAGCTCTGTTGCCTTCGACAAGTTTGCGTGCCAAAACTCAACATCGTTCAATGAACACTGCACAGCTGTTATACCGAACAGGCAGTCTTTATCTTTGACGTCGCTGGAGTAGACATTAGTTTGTTGTAGGCGTCCAATGCCGAGGTCTTGTTTAGAATATCCAGTGAATTCATAGCGTTAGACATTGATGCTTGCTTGTTTTGACTAGGCGTACTCACGTGCCTTTTGTGACGTACCTTTAGAAGCGAAGCTTGTGTTTAGAGCTGAGCGTGATCATGTGTTTCTGGTGTGTGTAATATACGGCATGCCGGGCGTGTTAGTCATGCTGATAGGGTCAGATTATATTATATATATGTATATAATAAATTGTCAACCGGTGGTTGGAGTCACGTAATTTCATGTAATTTAATAACATACTTATAATTTTCACCCGTGTCAATATATATTGGTTGTAGCGGTAACGCGTTTAACCCATTTCATACCAACTGCAATTTCGGTAGTAGTTTATCCTGTTATAATAGTTATGAATGCTGCTTCTGTTGGCATGAAATGGGTTAACGTCACCGTCAATCCAGCTGTGTGGTGCTTATAGGGCAAGCGTGGAGCTTAACATAGGCACCCGTAAGTGAATCTAATGTGCGAGCAGATTTATACAAAGAATTTAATTATGATTCACCACATTGGCATTTCCGTTAAAAATAACCGTTGCTGCGTACACGTAATGCATTTAGAGCCTGTGCTTTGGAAGTGGCACAAAATCGATTTGTTGTGTCTCGCCGGCGAACGTAACGATGAAAACATGTGTGGTTTGTTCTGTAGTATCTATGTAAATACCTCGCAGCTTGACGACCCAGTAAGACTGCGAGTCCACGACGGATTACTTATTGTTATTGGAACTTGTTAACGGACAACAGAAATAAATTGTTTTATTGTGTTAGGCCAAAAGGAGTTTCCGGTTTATCGCACGTGTGCGTCATCTCCGTTGCAATCAACGGATGTTTTTGCTTTTCCAACTAAGTACTAGTGGCGTCAGGTTAGCTCAGTAATATAACACTTTAGCTGTGTTACAGGTGTTTTATTGCGCATATTTGAAAGCACCATGTTTACAATAATGTTATTTGTCTTTTTTGGTGAATCAAACGTAGTTAAAACAAATTGTCTCACCCAAAGCCACCAACACAAGTCTTGTTTTATTGTGTCCCCGTCCGCTGTTGTTGTTATATGTTGAGTTTGTCGCTTAGAATTGTCAACGTTAGCCCAATATATGTGACATGAATCATGCATTTGATGAAGCGTTATTTTTGTATTGGAGATTGTGTAGACTGAAAATATTATCGCTGCTTTGCGCAGTGAACCAGTTTATGCAATATTTTGTTTTAAGTGTTGTCGGGAACATTTACTACAAATTAGTACCCCTCCCCCACATTGTAACAAACGCTTAAAGTCAGTCTGGTAATTCCGCACTTTGCACAGGCTCAGACTCACGCGTATTTTATTTGACCTATAGTCTCATGTATGAAAATACAAAACACAATTCATGATAGGGCAGAGAGATGATGATTAAGACATCAAATGTCACTATCATGTGAGCCACCCTATTAAAGTAAAAAATAGATATATTACACAGTCCTGTGATCATAGTACAAAGAGACTCCATTGTATTTTATATTAAAGATTGACAAATATACACACAATTTCTAATAAAGTAGTTTTTAATATAAATGGTAAAACCATATAAGCTGTGAGTAAAAATGTTATCAAGGATACTATTTAGAGTATTACTAACAGTCTGTATTATATTGTGTCTAATGTACTTTGTTGCACATTCATGTGTGGTTCTAGAAATAAACAGATTATTTCTTCCACGTGTGTAGTATTGATGAATTTAAAAGTTGTGTATATGGGATGTGACATAAGTATTCTGGTAAGAGCTTAGTAATTAATTAAACAAAATGAAATTATTATAAACAAATTGATTTGTTGGAGTTTGTATGTGTCATCCAACTTGAGAAATTTTAGTTTTTTTGTAAATAGGATCTGTGTGAGCATTCTATTTACTTAAAGTAATTATTCTTATTGCTCTCATTTTTGGAGTTTAAAAATGCGATTGGCTTGATGACCCCACACCAATATACAATAATTTATGTTGGGAAGAATGAGAGAATTATACATAATGTATAATATATTTAAAGGTAAAATATGTTTAAGTTTAATTAAAATTCCAATTGTTTTAATGATTTTGTTTGCTATTTTGTTTACGTGGCTCTCCTAATTTAAGTGGATATTTATGGTGATACTTATAAGTTAAAATCATTTACACATTCATTGTTTGTCCCATCTATTTGCAAAATAGGATATTCGATTTTCTTTTGAGGCATGCGAAATATCATCAATTTAGCTTTTTAACGTTCAGAGAAAGTTTTTTAGCCTTTAGCCATTTGCATATTTTTGCTAATTCGTTGTTTATGCTTTGGTTTTGGCCATCCAAAGATTGAAATCTATTCAATGTACTGGATAAAGAGGTATCGTCAGCATATAGTATACATTTTAAGAGGTCGCTAGAAAGTGCAACGTCACTAAAGTATACCATTTGGGAATACCAGTAATTATGGCTGCTTCTTCCGATTTATAATCTCCAACTCCAATACGCTCTCGATAAATCAAGATATGTTTATTGCAGTTGCTGACTGGTTGAGTTCATTGACAATTCTATCTATTTTCTCTAAACCCGTATTGATTATCATCGTATAAGTTATTGGAATGAAGGCGTATGTGTATTTGGTTAAGCAATTCTTTCAAACATGTTTGAAATGGCTGGTAAAATAGAAATTGGAAGATAATTATCAAAAATGGAATCATCACCTTTTTAAACAAGTTGTATAACTTTTTTAGTTTGAGGGAAATATACCATTAGCTATTGAATGATTAATAATTAGTGTGGCCGCTTCATTAATTTAAATTTTTTACTTTTTATTACTTTTGTTGATAGACCATCTTTCCCACAGCTAGATTTTGGGTGTAAATTATCAATTATGCTGATTTTCGTATATTGGCTTAATTTTTAAAGTATGCAGTTTTTCAAATAAACTTTGTAAGATTTATCCCCAGTATTGGTTATTTGACAGGCAAGAGTAGGGCCAATATTGGTGTAAAATGATTTAAATTTATTGGCAATAGTATTTTTGTCAATTACTATTTTGCCATCAAATATGAAGTAGCCTGGATTGATAATACATTTGCTTAGCTAGTCGAATATTTATTTTAAGAATTGTATTCTATATGTGAAGATTTGTTTCGAGAGTTATTCTGCTGCATATATAGGAGTTTGTCTAATTCTTGAGTACAATTTTTCTCTAAACTGTATTGACTTGATGATGCCTTGTGTAATCCAACGTGCCTTTTTGTGCCTGTAGTTATTATATTTAATAATTTAACTGGTAAAAATGCATCCATAGCAGTAGTAATAATTTCATCAAGCAGGTTGTAATTGTTGTTAAGGTTAGCATCCTTATCCTTGTTCAGTTTATCGTAAATACCCCTCTGTGAAAACGTCCTTTAGGGTTGCCTGCTTGAGTTTCCTTAGCTGTTTTGCCCTTCTTAATATTTCGTTTTTGTCCCTTTCGTCCATCATTGATATCCTGAGTTGTCTTCCGTTTTTCCCATCAGCGTTTTGCTTGCCACAAAGTCGGGCAAGAAGAAGGTAATGTCTTTTTTAACACAGCATGTGTCAATGTCTTCTTCCTGTAGGACTACCTGCGCCTTATCATATGCAATTCGACCATCTGTCCTTTCACTCCCTGAGACCTAAGATAACAAGTTTTGATTCCTCTTTTCTCATTTCTGAATCTATTCGCATATCCCCTCCAATTTGTTATCACTTTTTCTGTCTACGGTCCTGTCCATCTGGTCAAGTCTGCTTGCAATTCTGCCAACTTTTTCAGTACTTTACTTTGATACCCCCCGACCCACGTTTTTAGTTTTTGTCTTTCCTCTAACGGTGTCAATACTTTTGAAAATGCTGTGTCGCATTTCTTGCAATACCAAAGCAAGTTCTCTTTTTCAAGTATCCTCTATGATTCATCATCCGCCGATTCACAGGTTATGATATGCCGTAATCCAGTTACCCCACACTGCAGTGCCTTGTCCTCGTCACGTACCCCTCACTGCAGTGCCTTATCCTCGTCACGTACCCCACAAGTGCAGTGCCTTAACCTCGTCACGTACCCAACACTGCAGTGACTTATCCTCGTCACGTACCCCACACTGCAGTGCCTTATCCTCGTCACGTACCCCACACTGCAGTGCCTTATCCTCGTCACGTACCCCACACTGCAGTGCCTTATCCTCATCACGTACCACACACTGCAGTGCATTATCCTCGTCACGTACCCCAAACTGCAGTGCCTTATCCTCGTCACGTACCCAACACTGCAGTGCCTTATCCTCGTCACATACCCCACACTGCAGTGCCTTATACTCGCCACGTACCCTACACTGCAGTGCCTTATACTCGTCACGTACCCCACACTGCAGTGCCTTATACTCGTCACATACCTCTGCTATACGACCCGCAGGTCACGTCACTCCTGCTTGCTTGTGCTTTTCTTGTTGTGTCTCCACCATTTCGTACCAAGCCCTCCTGACTCCCATAAACTTTGCTCTGCCTACACCTGAACCTAGGTTCCAGTTCCCCGTCTGCCTACCCTATTAATGGCTGACAGTCATTAGTTAATTTCTAAAAAGCTCAGCTGTGCAAAAACAAATTAAACCTGTCGTTGTATTTTTATGTAGGGGCCTCTCCGTTCGGCGGCTATAAGTTGTTTACCTCATTATGACTATTCGTGGGTCACTGGTTCACTTTAATACTATTACTAATACTGTATTACATTGTTTACATTTACATTTCAAATCTTCAACATCCTATTAACCGGCGATAATTCTCCATATGAATTACACAACACAATACGTAGCCATATCATGATGAAATGCAATGTATGTCACAAACACACACGTCCTCAAAACTGGCAGATCCCCCAAATATTAATACGCCACCCAGTGATTAGGGAACGTCACCACCAAAACACCTAAGCGTTTTCAAATTCGCTTCTTACTGCAACATCTCACTGCCAAAGGTCCAACATTTTAAACGTCCTACCCTTGCTGGCTCAACACAATTACGTCTTGGCAAATAAAACCACTGAAATAGGCTAAGTTGTAAATGTTTAGGCACTACATTCGTAAATGTTTCCGGTACTGTAAGTGTGATTTCATCCATACTACTCATCTAGGCACCAAAGCTAATTGCCAGGACAGGAGCCCTTAGCAATATAATTCTATAGATTTATTGCTAAGGGAGTGACCGTTTGTCAAACATAAATTATCATGTTTTAAATATATTACGGAGGTACGTGTAGTCGCCAGAGGGAGCCACATGAGGCTCCAGTCTGGGGCTAGTGATTGTAGCAGTTTACGCAGTTGAAGATTAAGGGGTGTAGCAGGGATCTCAACGTCCCATCTCCCACCTGTTTGGAGGCCAACCCCCCACCTCCCAACAATTTTGAGAGTCCACTTCCCACCTACCGTCACACCCACCTTCCACCTATTTTTGAGGCCAAACTCCCACTTCCTGCCACATCCCCTCAAAGGTGATCAGCCTGAGTGATAGGGAGTGAGAGTGACACATTGGATAACATTTAATGTGAACTGCAATAAAAGTGATTCCCTAGAGGGCTGGATCACAGTTACGGCTCCTGCGAATGTAGTGACTGAAAATATGCAGTTCGGTCGATTTCGGTGATTTTATTTGCCTGGAAGTAACCAAATTCAGCCAGAAAGGTTGGAACGTATGTTGCAAGTTAGGCAGTGCGATGTTGCAGTATGTAGCGGAATCAAAGACACGTATATATGTTTGTGGTAACAGTCCAGAAACACCGCTGAGCTAGGCTAGGTACTATTTGGCGAAAACTGTCAAGGCGCAGCGCCTTTATGACAATATTAAGACAGCTGGAGGGTTGTAATTTTGACGACACCGCATTGACGACACAGCATCGATTCTCTGACACTTCTGTGACAGACTTATCGAACATGTTTTTCGTTGTGAAGGATGACTTATTGTTCTAGCGGATTTGGGAGTTGATTGTTAGCATTCCAGTTTAATAATAATTTTATTATGGGTGTTTTCTAACATAACTTTCTGACTTTGATGGATTTGTTATTGTGTTATAGCAGCTTATGTCAGCTGTCTGCATTGTTTAGCGTTTCCTATATAAAGCCGTCCTCAGACAAGGTATTTCTTTATACACTTACCACCATTCTGCAACCGTCGTTCTACTGCTGCTGCTGCTGTCTCTGACGTCATCACGATGCTGTCTAGTGTCGCTTTGTTTTCCGACTTGATGCAAGCCTATATCGAGATTGGCGTTGCATTGAGCCTGATACTGTATCGATCGTAAGTACATATTGTCCGTGGCTGTTTGGTGATACGTACTCCTGTGTTTATAAAAGGTTTTAAAAGCGTCTACATAACACACACAGTTTAACTTTAAGAGACATCTTTTATGCGTCTATGACCTAGTTACAATGCCTCTTGCTAAGCGGTCGGTAGTCTGATTATAAATAGCACGCGCGCCGCGTCGGCCGAGCGAGGTCGTCGTGTCAGTCTCTTATCAGTTTTTCGACGACCTAGATTCTACGCGCTTCTACCGCTGGTGGTGTAGTATTACATACGCCGTGCTGGATCCAAAGTACACCGCTCACAGAAGGTCTACTCGTAGTTTATTATTAACAGATGTGCATGTGCTGTATATATGCGATGCTTTTAACACAGTCCTTTACCAATGGCTCAATGTGTCTTTTCACTCTGGTTTTTCAGGTTCCATAGAATCCACTGGGCATTCGTGATGAAAGAGTTACGTGATCGTACGCCGCTCGTGGTCAACGATGACATCGTCGACGATGGCTATCAATCCGAGAGTTGGGACAACGAGTGCAATGACTACGCTGCATTTATAGCCCACAGAAAATTATGGGCTGGCGTTATTACGGAGCTAGGAATGGTGCGGCCAATAGAGAGGGTTACCATGGAAATTGCCATGGGCTGCAATGCCATGGGTCAAGCGCGACAGCAACCTGCTAACGTTTACGCCGCATTGGTAAAACACAGAGCCCTGTGGCCGGCTGTTATGCAAGAAATGAAACTGTTTAAATTCAGTTCCCAGATTGATATGGAAATGCTGTGGGGGTTTAACGATAAAGGGGAAATAGCAATACCACGTTCCGTCATAGAAACGGAAAAGGCCTGTAGGGAACGCAGCAATGTAGTAAAACACCCACCAGTACAACGACCTACAAAACTTATTGACAGAAGAGGAAAATCACTGCCACCACTGAACTTGTGTTGAAATGGAAAACAAGATGAACACTGTGTTTCAATATATATATGATTTTATATGCTTTAACATGACTATTTTTAAATGAACTAATGAAAGATATTTATATGACTTCATATGCTTTATATATATGGCTATTTTTAAATGAAATAACGAACGATATTTATATGCTTTAATATGATTAAATATATGGCTATTTTTCTAAATAATTAATATGATTTTATGTGTTTTAATATGATATATATATGGTTATTTTTTAAATAATGATATTACTATATTTATATGATTTTATGTGCTTTAATTTGATATATATATGATTTGATATATATGGCTATTTTTAAATATTACTATATTTATATGATTTGATATATAACTATTTTTAAATAATTATATTACTATATTTTATGTGCTTTAATATGATGTATCGTTATTAAATATTAAAGTTTCTTGATGATTTCATTCAATGAGGTGTTGTGTCTGTTAGCAACAGGGTAACGTGGGGCACAACGAACCAACGGTTAGGGTATCGCGGACTACATCGAACCACTATATGTCTTGGAATAAAATTACTCCTCAAGGATCGGGGTAGCGCTCACGTTATAGACTAGCGGTCACTACGTTAGGGTAGCGGTCACTACTGAGGTCAAGGGTCGTCACACATGACATCAACAGGTCGGAATCATGTCAACATGTTGAGGTTATGACCGTTAGGGTTATCTCCAGTCGCTAGGGGGCGCTCGTGGTGGATGTAGGTCACCGCTAGGGGGCGCTGAGGCTACCCAGAAGCCTCTATACCGGAAGTTACATGGGCTGCTCTTTATGGGCCGCTCTTTTGATGTTTCATTAGCACACTATAACTACTCACGCACACCACCTTGTTTTCTGACCACTGCTCCGTCTGGATTGCTTCTCCGAGAAACTAGAATAGCTCGCCCTTGTTTTTTCGAATCCCGCAGGAACTCCGGTGATTTCTTTGGAACCTTTCCTTGTCTTATCACTCGCACTCTTCCACCGTGTCCGCGCTTCTCCCTGGCTGTTGCTTTCAAGCTGGTATCGACGTATTTGTCCCACACAATGCTCAACCTCTATGTCGATTCATGTTCCCTCCTAATATATGGTATGAATACTTGCTCTGCGTATTCCTTGAACGTTGCGGACGTCACCATGTGAGTAAGGACAGGTCAGTCAAAAACCTTTGCGTCTACAAATGGTGGAGCATCAAGGCAAGACAGCACGTCCGACTTTGTACCAGATCTCACTTCCCCAAAATGTGATAGAGAGGGCGCAAACAAATACAGCGGGTCACCATCGCGACTTGGTTTGCAATGTACAACTTGAAAAACAGTGTTGCGTTCGACAGCTGCGTGCCTTTCTTTTTCTCCAACTTCGGGGCTTTTTAGCGTCGGAATGCCGTTTATCTTGATCGGGGTGCTGAATGGTGTGCTCCTTTCGTCTAAGACATTCAATCGTAATGCCTCGTACTATGCCTGGCAGTCGCCAGTTTCGAGATTGTCTCCACTACGAACTCTGGAGCGCATGCTTGGCTGTGGAGCACTACCAGGCTGCTGCACTCAAGGGATTTCCGTGTTGGCAAATGACACTGACGAGTGCAGACACATCGGAGTGGAACTTTCGCTGAGTAGCCAATGTTTCGTCGTTGCGCATTTCGCTAGTTGCTGCTTGTGCTATTGTGATTCAAATACCTGCAAGAGTCGTGTCAACTCTGGTCCCGCAAGAAGCCAACTTTGGGGAGCTGCTGCATTATGACCGATGAACCCGCCTTTCCCCTTCACACTTTCATTTGCTTGTTCGTGCGCGTGATCGACGTGGAGAACCGGTGAGTCGTTTTGGGCGCTACCCAATCGCCTTCTACGGACATCATCAACGCTTCACGGGGCAATGTCTTCATGTTCTTCAGGAGCACGCTGACCCACCGACTGTAGTTCACGTGGTCGAGGGTGAAGAACATGAACACAACTGCTTCTATGCAGGCAATATATAGACCAACGTTCTGACGAAGATGAGAACAAGTTTCTCTATTCGCAAGAAGAAATCGTAGAAAGCGAATGTTGGGAACTCTCTCTCTCCCCCCCCCCTCTCCCCCTCTCTCTCTCTCTCGCTGCACCGCTCTTTGCCGCATCAAACGCCGCTTTAGCACGGCCAAAGCAGCTGCAGTGACTTGATTAGCATGTCACGTTCTAGTGATGTGCGCAATTTCCAGGAAGGAGTCAGCCGTTCCAGCCTCTGCAAGGAGATCAGTCCACCCGGAGCCTTCTCCATGTAGAGCCGTCCAAGCATCATGACAAGTCTTTGCTCTCCAGCAGAGTTCGGGAAAGCCAATTGAATGTGTTTGACTAGCGCATACAATGGTTGGTCACCACATGATGGAGACCTGTCCGGGATTCAGGTTCTGTGTGACAGTGATCACCACATCCATGGCATGTTTCACAATAGCTGGTGAGTCTGTTATCTCGGCAAACAAGGGCAGCATTGCTGATATTGCTTCTACTTCTGTTGGAGCTCGGTTCTGCGCAGTATAATGAGCGGCCTATGAGATTGCATCTTCAAGGATCACCGATGCTTTACTGAGTAGTGCCGATAGTTTCTCTGTCCAGTCTGTTTCTTCAGAGACAGCTTTGTCGAGACTGTCTGACAGCTAAACATTGCTTGTAGGAGGAGCCGGAACCGTCGATTCAGATATATTCACGGCTACTACTAGCAAGACAGTGTATGTTTAGTCGTAGATATGCCTTTTTGGAATGCAGACAGAAGACACCTTACAAACAGGTCACTCTTCGCCTGGATGATCAGCTTTTGGAAACTGAGTAATAATTATATATCGTCGATGATGACTGACGTCGATATTATCCAATGCACCGACGTTGTGATCCCTGAGAACAGACAATGACTTCCTTCTTTGCTTGTCGGCTGACAGTCGCAGCGATTGCGCCCTCTGCTTGAATCACTCTACTGTAATGATGCTAAGACCCATTGAGCTCGTTTGTTCAATAATGGTGTATGTAAACAGCGGAGACATACTGTCGTTTATGTGGAATGACAACGTAACTTATTTCATGTGATATGCTTTAGCATCATAGGAATTGCGTAGAGTGTACACGAGAAATCTTTGCTTTGTTTGAATTGTTGTAATTTTTGATTTGCGTATTATTGTGTAGTGTTAGTTGATGTTGGTTTAGTCTTGTGCGTATATTGATTCAGTTTGGGTTTAATCTGAGTTCTTAAAAGTGTTTTAGGTGCAGTTATTTGGACAAGAACATTCAGCGAACCACGTGGGAGCCGCCATCTTGTGTCGCTGCTTTCAATCGTCTGGTGATCGACGCAGGTGTGTGGCGGTGTTTTTACACAAGTTTGGAGTTGCTAAGTTAAGTATAGCTTCAGCGCAGATGGCAACTGGTGGAGACGTAGCGTGGATCCTTGAGGATTCCCACGTTTTCTGGCTGGAGAAATTTGTCAGGGCTACTAAGGTACGTTATTCTGGTTCTTTGTTAGAATGCATGGATTGTACGACCGCTTTCCACGGGTATCGTGGAGGTACTGTTGCTTCCCTGTAGTTGGAAGTTGGCTAGCGCGATGCCGAGCGTAGTGGTGTTATCGGTCGGGGGTAACGATTTGGACCACGCCCCGCACACTTTGAAAATAGGCATGCGTTTGTATGAGTATGCCCAGGCGTTGGCCACTTTGGGCGTTAAGCGGGTGGTAGTTGGCCAGATTGTGCGTCGGCAGAGTTGGCGGCATATCTCCTACGAGGAAGGTACGACTAGGGTAACGGAAGTTAACGAGTTTCTGAGGGCAGTGTGTGACGATCCGCATGCATCGTTCTGGAGACATCAGGGGTTTAGGAATGTCCAACGCCAGATATTCCGTCCCGATGGGGTTCACTTTAACGACTTGGGGAACCATAAGCTGTTCCGCAGCGTCAAAGGGGCAGTCTTTAGTGTTTGGAAATTGGCGCATCATCATCAGCAATAAATTGTAGCCGGGTGTGCATTTGAACGTGGTCTTTATGGACGATAACTAGATTGTGTTATGCGATACAGGTTGTTAACAATGCGTTATACGAGTTCTCTCTGTTAAGACGCTTCCGAATTAATTATTAGCTTAGGCTCTGACAGGGGCGGAGTCTAATGCTCCTATTTTACTTTAGATAATTTTAATTTCCTTGATAGGCCACTATTTAGTGTAAACATTCTTATTTAGATTAAACCACCATGCACAAATGCGGAGGCATGGAATATTTACCTTAAACCGCCATGCAAACATGCGGAGGCATGGATTAGTCAGTTTAAACCGCCATGCAAACATGCGGAGGCATGGAATAGTCAGCTTAAACCGACATGCAAAATTGCGGAGGCATGGATTAGTCAGCTTAAACCGACATGCAATATTGCGGAGGCATGGATTTGGGTAGTTTATACACGTTATTGCGGACATGGAGTTGCTCAACTGGCATGCAAAATTTCGGAGGCATGCATTAGTTCGATTATGGAATGGTTTAGAACGCCATGGGGACGTTATATGATTGGCTGAGTAACTGGTGTTGTAATTGTCAGTAATGTTTCAGAATGCCCCCGATCAGACGATCACAGCGGCAGAGGGCCAGAGCGGCAACAGCCCAGGGCCTCCACATACCGACCGACGTTGTCACACTGGCTGCCGAGCCAGACCCAGTCCAGCCCGAGGTTCGTCTCGCTACAGCAGCAGCACCCTTGACAAATCGGCAACGATGGGAGGCTGACGTCGAAAGTCGCCTTGCGTCCACGGAAATGCTGCAACGCGAGATGCGCGAAATCATAACTTTATTGCAATCGGTTTTGCCTAATGTTGCAGTGGCCTCAGCTGGTCCAGTAGCTTCGAGCAGTGGGGCCTCCTCTGTTGCGTCGACTAGCCGCCAGAGGGAGCCACCGGTTGCATCGGCTACGGGTCATCAACAAGCCGTCAGGGGGCATCACCTCATGGGTCAGCGCCCATGCCGACGGTAGTTGCCCCCCTCCCATGGCAGACGGGGGAGGGTCTGAAGGATGCAGTCGGTAATCCCATGGCAGGTATTGTGGACGACATCCATGTATTGCAAGGGGACACGCAGGGTTGCTAGCCTAGTGCTGCCGACGTTAACAGTGCATGCTCATGTTCCCGAAAAATTTTTAAAAAAAATTTGGGTGGGGGAGTTTGTGGACCTGTATACGTTGCTGCCTGAAGTTATCCTAGGTCAACAGGACTTCAGTCTGACGATTCGGTACGATGAATCATTATGCCTATTGCTCCGAAAGACTCGCCTCTGTTAGGCTTTAAATAGAGAGGCCTGTATTATATGGATGCAGTGTTACCTGTGGGTTGTTCCAGTGCTTGCGCTATCTTTGAAACTTTCAGCACAACATTAGAATGGGTGGCAATGAACAAACTGTGGGTGACAAAGGCAATTCATGTGATTGACGATTTCCTGTTTCTAGCTACTTCCCGAGCGAAATGTCTGGCGGACATGCAGGCATTTAGTAAGATTTGTGGGGATCTGGGTGTCCCATTGGCAACCGGAAAAACAGTGGGACCATCTAATGAACTGCAGTTTTTAGGAATAACTCTAGATGCAGTGAGCATGGAGGCACGCTTGCCTGAAGATAAATTATCGCAATGCCGATTGCTGCTGCGGTTGTTTTTGAGTAGGCATAAAGTAACGCTTAGAGAACTGCAATCATTGATAGGGGTGTTAAACTTCTGCTGTTCAGTAATTGGTCCAGGAAGAGCTTTTTTACGGAGGTTAATCGATCTAAGTTTGGGTATCAGTAGACCGCACTATCACATTAGGTTGACCAGACAGGTGAAGCTCGACTTATTAACATGGCAGAATTGTCTGACAGGTTTTAACGGGAAAACCTTCTTTGTGGATGATACATTTTTGACTTGCAGTTATTTACTGATGCATCGGGGGGCATAGGCTATGGGGCGATATGTGGGCCAGAGTGGTTTTTGGTAGATGGCCCAGTACCTGGCATACCCTTAACATTACAGTACTTGAGTTATATCCGATCATGGCGGCTGTGGAGACGTGGGGTGTTTCTTGGGCTAACAGTAGTGTGTTTCTTCACGGATAATGAGGCCCTAGTCACAATAATTAATAAGCAGACGTCCATGGAACCAAGTGTGATGGTATTAATGAGAAAGTTAGTATTGTCGTGCTTGCGTTACAATATTCAGTTTACAGCTCGTCATGTCCCAGGTCGTGACAATACCTTGGCTGATAAATTCTCCCGTTGTCAGGTAGACGAATTTCTGAAACTGGCTCCGTGGGTCAATCACGAACCAGCGACAGTGCCCTACCACGTCTCCCCAGCCGCCTTTGAGACACAGTACATGTGCTGATGCACGCTTCATTGGCTTCGTCAACAAAAGCGCAGTATGAGCGGGCATGGACTAAACTGGTAGGATTTTTTCAGTCGTTAGGCACTGTTCCTGTGTTGCCCGTATCGGTTGCCATGATGATGGGTTTTATTGCTTATATGCATACTAAAGGTCGCTGTCTTCTATGATCTCCCCGGTCTCGGCCATCTCTTACTTTCATAAACTTAATGGTTTTCCGGACCCGGCCAAGAATTTTATTATTGCCAAACTTTTAACGGGGGCTCAGAACTTGGGAACGGTGTCTGATGTCAGGTTGCCAGTGACAATGCCAATTCTTGTCCAGCTTATTAGCGCTCTGCTGCATGTGGTTACTTTACATTATAAATGCGTTATGCTACGGGCTATGATGATTCTCACCTTCAGGGCTTACTTAAGAGTGGGGGAGATGGTCCCCCGATCCAGCAGGTTGGAGCAAGGTTGCCTGCATTTCAGAGACGTGGTATTGAATGGGGATTTGATCACTATTTCTTTTAGACATTTTAAGCACAGTGGTAAACAGGGGCCCCAGTCATTGCAAGTAGACGGTCAATGTGTAGTGGACACTTCAGTTCATCCGGCTAAGTTTCTCAGGGAATTTCTTCATGTCAGGGGTACGATAATGGGCCCGTTATTTGCTTATGCTGATGGCTCTCCAATGCTACGTCGGGAGTTTGATAGATTACTTAAGCGTTTACTCGAGTTCTGTGGGTTGAGTACAACGGTATTCAAAGGTCACAGCTTTAAAATCGGGACAGCAACATCAGCCGCATTACGGGGTGAATCGGATGCACAAAGTAGAGCTGCGGGTAGATGGGCATCCGATGCTCTCAGGAAATACATTCGGATATCTTAACGTACATTTCATTTAGGTTAGTTTAGTTATGGCTCCGGGGGTATATAGCAGGGACTCTGACAGTGGCGGAGTCTTTAGCTCTATCTCCCGGGACATAAAACAGGTTAGGTACACAGCGGGAGTATGACTGAGACTCTGACAGTGGCGGAGTCAACAGTTATATCTCCGTTGGGTACATCCGAGTTAAGGATTAGCCCAGGCTCTGACAGGGGCGGAGTCAACAGTTATATCTCCGTTGGGTACATCCCAGTTAAGGATTAGCCCAGGCTCTGACAGGGGCGGAGTCAACAGTTATATCTCCGTTGGGTACACCCGAGTTAAGGATTAGCCTAGGCTCTGACAGGGGCGGAGTCGAAAGCTACTATCTTGGCTCGGATAAATAGTTTTGTGTTCTTTGGTTATTCCTATCGTACCCAATCACCATGAGAGCAACGATAGTGGGACATAATGGCAGCTCTGACAGTGGCGGAGTTGAGTGAACGGTCCTATATGGAATTTTTGATGGCGGTCGGTCACGGTTGTAATTTTGGGTGACCTGGTGGCGGAATGACCCCCACCCACATGGTAAAATGAACAGGTTAGCTTGTAGTGATTTATTTACTAGTCATAATATTGTTACCAATGGTTGACACACTTAATACATTGTCGAATTATATATATTATGTGAAATTAGCAGTCTGGGGCCGGCATGCTTGCTGTGGTTATTTGTCACTTGATTATTGATGTTTACATGATTACTATTAATACAACTACATGTTATTAAGTTGGCCTACTTCAATCTCTACCTGACTTGCGTTGTTGTTCTGCATAAATAACTGTTTTGCTCATCGATGCAGAGTGGATAGCGAGCCCCACGTGTAGTGGTAGAGGTGGTTCGAGGGACAATGTGTAACGACCATTATCACTTATCACCCGATCTTCTACTATTATATTTCTTATTCGGCTTGTTTTCTTGCCGTTGAATGTGATCAGCTGTACGACTATAAGAACTTATTGGGTGCAGCATACTACCGTATCCACTCCACTGTCATACAACAACATAGATGCCAACAGTTTCAAGCATTGTGACGCTCCTTGGTTTTGACAACATTTCGAGAAAGTTCCAGCAAACGACGGGATGTTTGTGCTAAACATTTCCTGTCCGCACAGCTTTGCCACCTTTGCAAGTTTCGTTGCTCAAAAGCAGCCCCCAACATTTCCTACATCCCCGCAGGGAACACGAGAACGCAATGTTTACCGTGGGGTTGTTCCTGTAACCCGTAATTGCAGAAATGTTCCAAAAGTCCTTCTTTTAAGCACGTCTGTTCGATATTTGTGCTTTCCATGTGAAATAAATTAGTATTAAAACGGGTCGATTTGTTTTATTCAGAGCACGCGCAATTTACGTTATTATTGTATATTGTTGATATAACATAACTTGACAAATCCATAGATTGTGCATTGTGACTTGGTAAGACATTTCCCTTAACCGTCTTACATAACACTGGTCTTACCACATTCAAATCATTGCCTTTTCATGCGTAACACTCTAATATCCCTCACATTTTGATCAAAGTCGTAGTAAATATTTTCAAATGCGAGTACGTTGGTATTTGGTATTATTCATTGATGTACCATCACACACAATGTTACTGAAGATATATATATATATATATATATATATATATATATATATATATATATATATATATATATATATATATATATATATATATATATATATATATATATATATGTATATATGTATATATATCTTACACTCAGTCGACACTCACTCTCACATTACTCATAACGTTTGTACACTTGAGATAATACATCAAATAGTTCCACACAAAAACAAACGTTATCATGTTTCTAGTGAAATGTACTAACAACATAGGGTAGCGTGGGGCAAGGAGCCCCTGTGATAAGACGCCCTCCTCGTATTTCCAACATTATACGCGCTTACTGTGTGTATGTGGTGGATGAATGCAATACTGCTGCCTAGTGCACAATCTGGCCAAAAGCACATGTAGAGGAAATAGACGGTTTTAAAAAATCTTAATTTTACGTTTTCATGCATGATTGATGTAAACATATTATATATGCAATGTTGTACCGAAATACACGCTTCACATCATGGAACTGTGGCGTCGCTACGTCATTTGTCCACCTTGATAGTGACACTCGCTGTCCCTGTTTGGAACCCATTTCGATACAGAGGTGTAGTTTCTCGTCATCACAGTCAAAGAAATGTCTTATCTTCCACTGTCCTGTCGATGAACGCTGTTTCTTCAAGAATGTGCCCTCCAGATATATACGTGATCTGATATTGTAGCCCAGCATCAGTGTTGCTGGTACTTATCAGGTACATGCCACCATGTGTAGCTCCTACTCAGGCACTTCATTTTTAATTGTTACTAAGTGACCCTCGTGTAGCTCCAGTGACATTATGTCTCGAAGCTTGGGATGTATGATGAAGCGAGAACCCCACAGGAGATTACTGAACGGATAATTTACGTTTCCATTTGTAGTACGGAGCAAGGTCACTGTTGTGCTTATGTTGCGTGCTCAATTCGCCGTTCATGGTGAGCTGAAGGACCTTACTAAGATGGGTTTCTGCTCGTTTCCCTCCTCCGTTCGTTGCTATCGACTGGCATCTTGTGGACTTGGTTGATGTGAAACAGTTCTGTAGCGTTGTACGACTGGTGACCCCCATTGTAGTCAGGTGTCGCCTTGTCGGCAGTCGTGACGGACAGGCAGCATTGGCGTGTTTCGTTCTTTTATACAGGATAGTGTACCTGTATCCTCCAAGGAACAATGCCCAGAGTTGCAATCTTGCAGCGGATGTCAATTACATGGATTTGCTGGGATGAAAGAATGTCTACATTGGTTGATCACGATGGCGAAGGTACGGCCTTCCAGGTACTGGTTGAACCTTTTCTATCCCCAGATAACGTTGAGACACTCCTTCTCAATTTGGGAGTAGTATTCGATCTGATACTGGAAAAGTCCCCTGTGCGTGTTTATGGTGAGCAACGTTATGCTGTCGTCTGACATTTCCATTTGGAGGTATGTTTCTGACAGGTTGATCTTTGAAAACTTTCGGCCAGGAGACCAGTTGGCGAAGATAACCTCGATTTTTGGGAGTGGGTAATGACCCACTTCGAGTACTGTGTTAATTGTAACCTCCTTGAAATACCCACACAGACCACATTAAATGTGCTGTTTTTGTTACAGCTAGCCCCAGTCCCCCCTAGCATGATGCAATTGTGGCCCTAATGTCATTTCATTGTCCACTGGCATGAGCGTTGTGATGTGTCTATTCATTTGGAACACAGCACAACTTGGCCTGCTACATCCTGCCCACCTACACCACCTTCCGACTTGCCCTGCTTCGTTTTTATTGATTATCACATACTAGCTAATATTAAGCCCTAACAATAAATATTAACCTCCAAAGAAACGTGTACATTTAAATGTATTACGATTGTTGTTCAGTCATTATTCGAAGCGAGGGGGTGTTATCCGGGGGTATAGTCCTGTCACCGTACATGGTAGCCTGCAGATACGGACACGTTTCAAGACGGACAGTAATGAGTGTTATTCTGTAATCACATCTGCCTGCCTTACTTTGTTTGACAATTGAATGTGCTTTACCGTGTTAGGACTGGCGCGCTGCATTCGCACATCTTTTATTGCCCATATGACGCACCAAGCTTCACGGTTGTGCGCAGACACAAATGGTGACATTGTTGCCTTGGCTTAGGACATGGCCGGTTGAGCACACGTAAACGTGTCGTTGCACGCACATAGCACGCACATTTACGTAGCGTTGTTCAATGATTCATACGAACTAAACATGCATCAGTATGATACAATCCTTCGTACTGCTTACAAACTATTTGACGATTCATTCTTGGTGGATTAGGAGGCACACTTGTAGAAGAGATTTCCATAATTCTGGCCAACACAGTTGGTCCAACTTTGAACAAATATTGTCCTGTATGTAGACATCGTACACACACACACGCACACACACACAAACAAACACACACACATACGCACGCACGCACGCACGCACGCACGCACGCACGCACCCCCCACCCCACACACACACACACACACACACACACACACACACACACACACGCACGGATTTAATCAAAGTGTCAGACACTTTTGGAGAGGGGCCCCTAAATTCGACGTACAAACAACGTAAAACTTCGACGTTGATAAGACGGGGGTTGATCTATGTTGCGTAGACGTTGCGTATATGTTGCCAGACGTCGCGACCTTATTTCTATCTATTTTCGACGTCGAAACGACGTTGGTGTGCCTGTTGGGAAGATAACATCTCACACACGCACCAGCTAGGAAGATTGAATTGTCCTGTTTTAAACGGTCTTCCACGGTGTCCGATTACCTAGGAATATTCTAAAGCTTAATTTATGTGGCGTGTCACAAGGCCTGTATCCTGTTGTAGCCGGTTTTCATTCATAACGTTGATAACCGAGATACTATTCAGTCTGCTAGGTTATAGAAATCAGTTTCGTTTATACACCACGACTGCCGTAGCGAGGACTCCCACGGCGCATGGCCTGGCGAGCGTGAAGTGGGTCGGTCAACAGGTGAGTGAGTATGGAATTCGAATGTTGCTTACAGAAACTGTGCGCTTGAAGATGCCAGTCTAACTTATAAATGGTCGACACCTTTAGCGGGAGAAACTAATGCAACAAAGTACGTGTATGCAAGAGTGAAGTAGGTTCTAGACGCGGTGTGGCTGTGGTCGGTTCGAGTATCGCTGGGAACTGGTCTGGAGTATGTTCAATGCAATCAACAACACTACCACCATTTCGTCCCGGTTTCATGACTTGATTTGTCAGTGCCACATAACTGTTAGTACAAAATGGAATGATATATATGTTTTCGCGAGAATGCGCTGTTAAGCAGTATATGATGTGTGTAATTTGGAAGTAACGTCAACGGACACACATCGTGTATTCGTGGAATCGTTGAGGTGGATGTCGGATGTTTCGGCCACGCCTTTGTAAAAGAAATTCGCTCACACGGGCTGAACCCAGCGTAAATGCAAACGGCTCCATCGGGCTCCGTGGACCGAAACAACTGTTCATATTCTATCGATAATTTCTATCATGTTACACAGTGGGAAATTATATAAGGTACATTACTAATGCGTACGTCATGGATAATATAGTTTGCTAAAAACAGACAAGTTCGCTATTTTTGTAATTTGACCGACTTGTTATTTTTTTGTAATTTGACCGGTTTGTTGACTAATTGAAATAAAATCGGTTGGAATTATGGGACATTCAGGGAAAATGTCATACATTAATTTACTGATGAGATATTGTAACTATCCCCATACAATTGAATTGAAGTTGATTAGGCATTAACATATAACATCAGTACAATGTATTATATATTCTAGCACCGCTACATCATAAACAGGCACATGCAGCAATGTTTTCTGTATTGGTAACACGAAATCGATTAGGTTCTAAATATGAACTAGTCTCATTGACGCGGCGTCGTGATTCAGGTTTGACAGAGTCTACAAACGCTGTTGGTGTATGTGTGTCCGTGACGAAATGTATGTGAGGCTATGTTAGAAGGTGATGCGTGACGAGAGTGGCCACGCGTGACGAGAAATGGGCGGGTACATTTCCATTGACACTGCCGTATTTAACTTTGAAGTGATAGGGCCACTATCACGTCAGGGGCTCAGAAACCGTGTTCTTTTGTTGAAAGTCATTCACGAGCTGCACGACATCTATATAACCAGTTATTAAAACTACTTGTCGCCATGGAAAAACTGCATTTATTGATATAATTAGGAGTAGGAATAATTGTAAATTTCACATGTGCATCGCAATATGAACCAGACAATGCATCGTTGCTCAAGGATATAGGATTTTCCCAGTGTCTGTGATGTTTAATTTCGGGCCCAAAACACCCAGCTTGTATTGGAAAAGTCCCTTGTGTGTGTTGATGGTGAGCAATTATCTGCTGACGTCTGACATTTCCATTTGGAGGCATGGCATGCTTCTGACACGTCGATCTATCAAAACTTTCGGCCAAGAGACCAGATGACAAAAATGTCCTCGATTTTCGGGTGTAGGTTTTCCATTTCGAGAACTGGGTTAATTGTAACCTTGAAATTAATTTTTTACACTATGGCATCGTGGTTAGTGGAAATTTAGAGCTGGTTAAAATATCCAGTATGCTGATCAAAGCTGGCTAAAAAAAATATTCAAATATTCCCGTTGTTTTAAAATGCGTTGAATAAGCGAATCAGCCGCTTTTCACGATCAGATTGCTCTGTCCCGAAGTGAGTCTGTTAGGCGGAGTCCACTGTATTGACAATCAATGTGCTTCACTGGTATACACAGATCACTCGCCCAAACTTAACTATGATTTTGGTGACCATTATCAACAACTCATCATCATCTTCTTTTGCATAATTCTCAGCATAATCGTCTGTAAGTTGACATATATTTACAAACCGCCTGCATTGCAAAAGAGCAGTACACCTTAGTCCAAGATATACACATAATTTATCATCTGCTTTGGGAGGGTTGCTATTGGTCTTTTTGAGCGTGTAATATACAAAAGCAGTAATACTGTCAGGAGCAGGAGCAGTTACCAGGTTTGTAGCATTATCACGATCAAATATTCATCCGTGGTCCTTAGGAGATGGCAATTTTTGGTTAGCTTGTAGATAGTATTACATTGTTTGCCCTCTTAAACATATTTAATCGATGTTTTGTCATTGTGCCCGTAAGGCTTGCAGACAAATACTTAAGTTATCTTGACATATTTGTTTGCAAATGGAACAAATTGTCTACAGATTGTGTAACTGCTAGCAGCGTGAATATTTTTAAAAACAAGGTTGACACATATCTCAGGAGGGCGGGTTATAAGTAGATGAACATTGTTGGACTCTCGATAAGCCAATGGCTTCCTTGTCCACTTGCCATCTGGGCCTTTGGCTTGGATGGCAAATCTTGTTAAATCTTGTTAAATCTAAATTAGTAGTTTTCTCGCAGTGTCTACAGAGCACTCACGTAGTCTGGATCTGTCCGAGGGCTTTCACATTCCTTTTAAAAAGAAGGCACTAACTTAATCACAACATGTGATGCAAGGCAGACCAATAAGGGTTTTAGTCACATCATTTCCAAGTCTACGCTACACGGCCTGCAGAACAATCGTTCATGTGTTAGGACTATTATTCATTACTCGGTTTTTCCCTGAAGAATTATGTGATACATATTGGACATATAACAATATTCGTGGGACTGCCTCTTTGTGGTCAAATATTTTATGGCAAGCAGTTTATAACAAACAGCAATTGATATTAATATTTTTAGTCACATAATGTTCAGTTAGTGAACCATGGATAAGGAGAGACGTTCAAGTGAAGAAACATTCAAAGTTGTTGACGTTGATGCAATCTACCAGCTGTTGTGTTACCACCACTCACATACTCGGGACGCGGTGGCGTAGTGGTTAGAACACCGGACTCTCAACCCGCGTTCGAATCCTCTTGCTGCCGTTTCGAAGCTTGGGATTTTTCTTCCAATCCACATTGACCCAGTTCACTCAACCGTATAAATGAGTACCTGGCCATAGACGGTGATGAATAAGTGAGCGAATAGTCTTCGCGCAGTAATTTCAGCGTGGCTGAAGTTTACCGAGTTTGTGTTGGAACGAAAAAGTCTGCCGGGAGTTAAGTGTAAAGCGTTTTGAACAGTCCCAAGGACTGGATACTGCGCTATATAAAAATGTACCTTTTTTAGCATTTTTACTCACTTGCAAAAAGAACAATTGTTAAGCTCCCAAAGCAGATGACTAATGATGTGTATCTCTTAGATTGATGTAACCAAGTCGAACGACTATTGGGTATTAACATTGTTTAATATGAAAAGCAAAAGCTTCCAGAGGAAATAGAACAACTGAAACAAAAAGTTGCATACCAACATCACTACTATTGTAACATTACCATTATATATTAACAAGGAAAACTGTAGTATGTAATCACAATGCAAAAGCAATGTCTTCTATCAATATAACAACATAATAAGGTAATGTGGCCACAAAGATCATTCGTCAACCCCATTTACATCAATGTGACTTTGAATAAATGCCGAAATAAACTAGGTTCATACACTCCAATTTATATATATATATATATATATATATATATATATATATATTATATTATATATATTATATATATATATATATATATATATATATATATATATATATATATATATATATATATATATATATATACATATGAACACGCAACCCTGTAACAGAGCCATGTGATTACATTTGCCCGAAACCTGTGAAACCGTGTTTTCACGGGTTTCGGCAAGTATCATATACATATGCGACGACAACATAGCGATATATTCATAAACGTCTAATTTACCAAACAATGCATATTTTAGATGAATGTCAATGTTTAACGACAGTACAAAGTTACCCAGTACTGCCACGCCCAGCACACTTTATGCCTCCACGCTGTTAACTGAATTGTGAAGTGGCGGCTTCCAAAACATTCAACATAACATGAAGTTTCACAACTTCTTCTAATACTTTATAAATAAAGTCTCACTATATAAGTTTTATAAAAGTGACTCACCAGAGATAAATTGTCAAGATGTATTCTGAGCCGGGAGAAGGTTGCCTGCATAGAACAACATATGCCGTTTTCTCCGGCCCAGGGCGAACTGCACTGACTACTTTCAAAAACTGGCTCAGATCGTTAAACTGGGAGTGACATGGGGTATAGCGCCCCCTAGTGACTAACACATGCATAAAGCAGTTAAATCCACCAGGGTTGCATCTTCCCTCACTTTTAAATGTCTAAACTATGTTTAATTATTAAGCACTGATCTAGTATCCCGAAATGGGTTACTGTGGTAGCCCGCATTATGTCGCTTTGACCGACGTAAAGGCATAGGCGAGATAACTACCTGGTCTTCGTCCGAATCTGAATCGGAGTAGTTAATAGTCGGTTCTCAAGAGAAGATGATTTCGACTCGTCCAGATTCGGCGTCCGATGACTCTACGTCACTACGTAATATGTTTGATCCAGACCGAGGTGTTTGATATCGAGATTCTCGCTCCGCTACTGCGCGTCTCACTGTCTCTGGGACACACACTCGTAAATCTGTATGGTTAATGACTCGACTCTTATAGCCAGTCATTGGCGCAACGACATATGTGTCATCCTTTCTGTTTTTGTTAATGTAGACGCTGGGCTCCCACGCGTCCCCTGTCTTGTTCCGCCCTTTCACGCGGTTGCGTAAATGCACATCAAGACAAGCACGTCCGACTTTGTACCAAACCTCACTTCCCCAAATTGTGAGAGAGAGGGCGGGAAAAGCTGGTTCTCGCCAAAAAAAAAACGGGTCACCATCGCGGACGTGGTTTGCAATGTACAACTTGCCAAACAGTGTTGCGTCCGACTTGGTGTTCGACAGCTGCGTGCCTTTCTTTTTCTCCAACTTTTTAGCGTCGGAAGGCCGTTTATCTTGATCGGGGTGCTGAATGGTGTGCTCCTTTCGTCTAAGACATTCAATCGGAATGCCTCGTACTGTGCCTTGCAGTCGCCAGTTTGGAGATTGTCTCTACTACGGACTCTGGAGCGCATGCTTGGCTGTGGAGCACAAACAGGCTGCTGCACTCAAGGGATTTCCGTTTTGGCAAATGACACCGAGGAGTGCAGACACATCGGAATGGTACTTTCGCTGAGACGACAATGTTTCGTCGTTGCGCATCTCGCTAGTTTCTGCTTGTGCTGCTTGTGATTTAAATTCCATGCAGGCAACATATAGACCAGAGTTGTTGCCTGCATGGAAACACGTGTTATGTTCTTCAGCCTCGACCACAAGAACTACAATCGGTGTCCCGTGCAGCGTTGACGATGTCCGTCCCACCTACGTCAACCTCCGATTTGTCGTGCTACTACATCCTACTACATCCTGCCCACCTACATCACCCTCCGATTTGCCGTGCTACTACATCCTACTACATCCTGCTCACCTACGTCACCCTCCGACTTGCCGTGCTAATACGTCCTACTACATCCTACCCACCTACATCACCTTCCGACTTGCCGTGCTATTACATCCTACTACATCCTGCCCACCTACATCACCCTCTGACTTGCCGTGCTACTATATCATACTACATCCTGCCCACCTACGTCACCCTCCGACTTGTCGTGCTACTACACACTACTACATCCTGCCCACCTACATCACCCTAGAACTTGTCGTGCTACTACATCCTGCCCACCTACGTCACCCTCCGACTTGCCGTGCTAATACATCCTACTACATCCTGCCCACCTACGTCACCCTCCGACTTGTCGTGCTACTACATCCTACTACATCCTGCCCACCTGCATCACCCTCCGACTTGCCGTGCTACTACATCCTACTACATCCTGCCAACATACGTCACCCTCCGACTTGTCGTGCTACTATATCCTACTACATCCTGCCCACCTACATCACCCTACGACTTGTCGTGCTACTACATCCTGCCCAACTACATCACCCTCCGACTTGCCGTGCTACTACATCCTATTACATCCTACTACATCCTGCCCACTTACATCACCCTACGACTTGTCGTGCTACTTCATCCTGCCCACCTAAGTCACCCTCCGACTTGCCGTGCTACTACATCCTACTACATCCTGCCCACCTACATCACCCTCCGTCTTGCCGTGCTATTACATCCTACTACATCCTGCCCACCTACGTCACCCTCCGACTTGCTGTGCTACTATATCCTACTACATCCTGCCCACCTACATCACACTCCGACATGCCGTGCTACTACATCCTACTACATCCTACTACATCCTGCCCACATACATCACCCTCCGATTTGTCGTGTTACTTCATCCTGCCCACCTACATCACCCTCCGACTTGCCGTGCTACTACATCCTACTACATCCTACTACATCCTGCCCACCTACATCACCCTACGACTTGTCGTGCTACTACATCCTGCCCAACTACATCACCCTCCGACTTGCCGTGCTACTACATCCTACTACATCCTGCCCACCTACATCACCCTACGACTTGTCGTGCTACTACATCCTGCCCAACTACATCACCCTCCGACTTGCCGTGCTACTACATCCTACTACATCCTGCCCACCTACATCACCCTACGACTTGTCGTGCTACTACATCCTGCCCAACTACATCACCCTCCGACTTGCCGTGCTACTACATCCTACTACATCTTGCCCACCTACATCACCCTCCGATTTGCCGTGCTACTACATCCTACTACATCCTGCCCACCTACGTCACCCTCCGACTTGCCGTGCTACTACATCCTACTACATCCTGCCCACCTACATCACCTTCCGACTTGTCGTGCTACTACATCCTATTACATCCTGCCCAACTACATCACCCTCCGATTTGCCGTGCTAATACATCCTACTACATCCTGCCCACCTACATCACCCTCCGACTTGCCGTGCTACTACATCCTACTACATCCTGCCCACCTACGTCACCCTCCAACTTGTCGTGCTACTACATCCTGCCCAACTACATCACCCTCCGACTTGCCGTGCTACTACATCCTTCTACATCCTGCCCACCTACGTCACCCTCCAACTTGTCGTGGTACTACATCCTGCCCAACTACATCACCCTCCGACTTGCCGTGCTATTACATCCTACTACATCCTGCCCACCTACATCACCCTACGACTTGTCGTGCTACTACATCCTGCCCAACTACATCACCCTCCGCCTTGCCGTGCTACTACATCCTACTACATCTTGCCCACCTACATCACCCTCCGACTTGCCGTGCTACTACATCCTACTACATCCTGCCCACCTACATCACCCTCCGACTTGCCGTGCTACTACATCCTGCCCACCTAAATCACCCTCCGACTTGCCGTGCTACTATATCCTACTACATCCTGCCCACCTACATCACCCTCCGATTTGTCGTGTTACTACATCCTGCCCACCTACATCACACTCCGACATGCCGTGCTACTACATCCTACTACATCCTGCCCACCTACATCACCCTCCGACTTGCCATGTTACTACATCCTACTACATCCTGCCCACCTACATCACCCTCCTACTTGCCGTGCTACTACATCCTACTACATCCTGCCCACCTACATCACCCTCCGACTTGCCGTGCTACTACACCCTACTACATCCTGCCCACCTACGTCACCCTCCGACTTGCCGTGCTACTATATCCTACTACATCACCCTCCGATTTGCCGTGCTACTACATCCTACTACATCCTGCTCACATACACCACCCTCCGACTTGCCGCGCTAATACGTCCTACTATACCCTACCCACCTACATCACCCCACGACAGGCCGTGCTACTACATCCTACTATATCCTGCCCACCTACGTCACCCTCCGACTTGTCGTGCTACTACATCCTACTACATCCTACTACATCATGCCCACCTACGTCACCCTCCGACTTGCCATGCTACTACATCCTGCCCACCTACATCACCCTCCGACTTGCCGTGCTACTACATCCTACTACATCCTGCCCACCTACATCACCCTCCGATTTGTCGTGTTACTGCATCCTGCCCACCTACATCACCCTCCGACTTGCCGTGCTACTACATCCTACTACATCCTGCCCACCTACATCACCCTCCGACTTGCCCTGCTTCGTTGTTATTGATACATTACGAGTGAGTGAATTATCACATACTAGCTACTATTAACCCATAACACTAAATGTTAACCTTCAAAGAAAATGGTACATTTAAATATATTACGATTGTTGTTCAATCATTGTTCGAAGTGCGGGGGTATTGTCCTGTGGTATTGTCCTGTCACCTGCAGATATGGATACTTTTCATGAAGGATAGTAATGAGTTTTATTCCGTAATCACATCTGCCTTCCTTACTTCGTTTGAATATCGAATGTGCTTTACCGCGGTAGGACTGGCGAGCTGCATTCACACATATTGTATTATGGACAGGCTTCTCTGTTGAGCGCAGACACAAATGGAGGTCATGTGTCGAGTTGGCTTAGGACATGGACGGTTGAGCACACTTGAACGCGTCATCTGGCGTATTGTTCACAGTTCATACTGTCACGGTAATTATCGTTTCGAAGCCAAGGTGCGATGACGTCAGCGAAAGAAATGGCGCAAAATCATCTTGTATGATACTGAATAGCAACACATCTTCTTTCCTGTGACGCCATATTGGAAGTGTGGCGGATCCCATATCTGGTAGCGTTCCCCCGTCTACGTCTTTGTAGTCTGGGCATGCCAAGTTCCATTGTAATCACTGCGTGTGGCTTATTTCCAACGTTCCAGCGTAAAATATTTCTTCGTTTAATATTTGTGGTACGAGTGCGTTCATAACTATTTATTATTTCTGCCTCATATGCGGGGCACTCGCGTTATGCACGGTGGCGTCTGCAGAACTTGCACTTAGCAAAACCAGCTGCCAGTTTCTTGCTTTGATTAACGTGTGCACCGCCTTGTACTGCTAGCAGCTACGCTGTTGTCTGATCGGCGGCTTTGCATATGTCGGCTACCTTTTCCAACATTAGGCCATTCATTATCAGCAGTCGTTCTCGTTTTTTATTATCATTCAATACAGTTACTATGTAGTTCTTTGCTACATAGCGCACAGTTTTGTGACGTACACTGCTATGCGTTCGCCTGTTTCCTGCATGCGATTGTTAAATATATAACTTTCATGGATAACCTGAGTATGTGGTTCACAATATGTGTCTAATTGCATTTTCATGTGTCGTACGCTTGTGCTGCCTCGTCGCCTATCACTGATAGTGATAAAATGGCCGCCATTTCCAAGATGGCCGCCAAATATATGGGACTTTTTTGTTTAATATACTATGCTCTACTATATGTAGAATCAGAACTTATTGGTATCCAACGTGGGGACCATGGGACATGGACAATGGCAAGGAGGTCACAGCACTCACTTTACTTGATCTCTCAGCTGCTTTCGATACGATTGATCATTTAATCCTTTTACAATGCCTTCATGGACATTTTAGCATTTCTGCCCCAGCTCTTCGGTGGTTCAAATCATACTCTCAGGCAGACACCAAAGTATTAACATATCTGGCACATTATCCTGCCGACAACACCTTCCATTCGGAGTGCCGCAAGGATCCGTCCTTGGCCCTGTTCTGTTTAGCTTATATACTACGTCGCTCAGCCAAGTCATTACTAATCATAATCTCAGTCATCACATGTATGCTGATGATACACAGGTTTACATATCACTTTCACAATCAAATGCACAAGAATTTGTTTCGACTGATATCTTGTTTTGGATGGAATCAAGTAAGCTAAAACTTAATCCAGATAAAACAGACCTTATTATTATTGGCATTAAACAACAACGAAATAGGGTCATCAACAATTTTCCAGTTAAACTGCTTGACAGTGATACATTCCCATCAGATACTGTTCGCTATCTTGGTGTTGTCTTTGATAGTGGTTTGAACTTTCGCCAGCATATTTCTCAAGTATGTAAATCCTGTTTCTGTCATATACGTGATCTCCGTCGAATTCGGCGTCACACATTTATATCTACTGCTAAAACACTATCAACGGCATTTATTAGTAGTCGCCTTGACAATTGTAATTCACTACTAAATAACATTGCTAAAAGAGACTTTTCTAAACTCCAACGAGTACAAAATTGTCTGGCGCGTGTGGTACTCAGGGCGCCTCGGTTTTCACCATCACTAACACTACTTAAACAGTTATACTGGCTTCTTGTTTCTTATCGAATTAATTTTAAGCTGTCCACTCTTACATATCGTGCTGTGTCTACACAACAACCACCTTACTTGGCTAGTCTCCTGCATCTTTCAAATATCCCTAGACAGCTTAGACCATCAACAACTTATTGTGCATAAAACAAAGCTTAACTCGGACAAATGTGCGTTCTCTGTCGCTGCGCATAAGGTCTGGAATGAGCTCCTCATCACTTTGAAAACATCTGAAACTATAGTTATTTTCCAAACAAAAACTCAAGATTTATTTATTCCAAATTGTATTTCTACCATAAATCTTCCGTTGTCCCTCGCTCTGATAATGACTTTTGCGCGTCCCTGTTCACAATTAAGCTTAATGATTCTGTTTTGTTGCGCCTCTAAGCTCTAAGGTTCCTGAGGATATAGGCGCCATAGAAGTTAATTAATTAATTAATTAATTAACTAAGTTAATACGTGTTATTTTCACTTGACCTTTGTGTGAACTTGGCCGATTTAGAAATTATACGCACCATTAATTCAATAACATTAATTGAAATACATTCATAAACTGTCTACAATAAAAATGGTGCAGGAAACAAGATATTAAACATAAATGTTGATAAGTGTGACTTGTATGTGACCTTGACCTTGAAGGTGGCAGTTGAAAAAATAATTTTGGTACACTACCTAATAGTACGTAATGTAGTTACCAATTTTAAAGTGGATATATGCAATAGTTCAAGAAATTTACACAACAACAGATTTTTCCTCATGTTTCAGGCGGCCATTTTGAAGTCTTCAGATTTGGACATGTCTAAATATCATTCAGAATCAATTAAGAAACCTATTTTATATCTTAATATAAAGCAGGCCTGCTCCATACCCGGAGTAGCAGTGAAACAATACGTTCTACTCGCCACGCCGGTACACATATTTGCACACACCCGCCCAGCAACAAGGAAGGCGTATTCACACTCTACAATACACGCACCCGTTCAACGCGCGATTAGCCCGCTCTGGCGGGTTACAATCTCTCATAAATCCCTGTGATTCACTTTCCACCCTCCTGCATCTGTGATGGTGCACGCGATTCCATTAGTGCCTTAGCCAGAAATAAAATTGTATTTATCATAACATATAACACATTTTTTTAATTACATTTTGCATTTACTTTTGCAAACAAAAGAAGAAGAATCTGACATGAGACATCGTTACTTCTGTGTTGTTGTTGCTAATCGTAAAATGCGCTAGCTTAAATTAGTATTTTTTACAATATGGATAATAAGTGTAAATAAATTATTTAAGGGCTAGAACATCACATTTAGCAAGTATTGCTTTTTTAAACCTGTGATTTGAATTTAGTTGTTATCGTTTAGTTATCCATGATTCCAATATTTTAAGATGTTAAATAACTTACTCTAATTTCCACCTCTACTACTACTACTACTACTACTACTACTACTACTAGTAGTAGTAGTACTAGTTATCGCAATCGTAGTGGTCCATTTTGTAACAGGAATTACGATTATGCACGATTCAGCATTGCAATATTTCAATTTCAACATAGCCTTTTCGCCAAAGATTGATATCACGGTGTCATCGCTTTTTTATCTACTCTGCCTTTCCTGACTCACTCATTGGAATTCCGTAATTATGCGTGCTTATGTGTGTGTGCTAGCGCGCGGGCGTTCGTGAGTGCGTGTGTGTACAAATTGTAAGAGTTCTGCTATTGTTATGTTTTATGCGTTTACGATGAATCTTACTAATTAATGTAAGCATTTACATTATATATTTGTATATGTCTGATCATGTGTTGTTATGTAACCGTCGGTAAACCGTTGATCGTTTAATTTCAGGATCGGCAACGGCGTCATGGGAGACGATCCTCTTTCATCAAATGTTGAAACAATTAGTTTGCTGTCAGGCACAAGTGCGGAAACAGATAGTATAAAGTCGCTATTAAAATCGAACAATTATGCCAGAGAAAATGACGAGAACGCTCGCAATATGGCCAAAGCGGGGCACCTGAACGTATGTACGGATATACTTGTCCATGGAAATGCCAAGGAAAAGCAGTTGGCGGCAGAAGGCATCTTGATCATGTCATATGCTCAACGGAAAAAAGTCATAAGTGAACCAGGATGTGTGCAAGGTTGGTCATTTTTTCCAACGTTTTATTTCCAATATGTGTTATACCTACTTTTCCAATATGCTTTGTGTCTTCCTTTCCGATTTGGGCGGGTCGTCACACATCAATGAAACAGTATTTGCTTCCTTGCCTACCTGTTGCATGGAGTCTGTTGCCTTGGATGGCAATATTATTACAGTGTTATATTGCTGCAAGTTATAACCGTTTTTCCAAAAGCAACTGTTACTAAATGTTGTCGCATGGATCTCACGTCTGGTTCATCTAATTCAGTCACGTCATTTTGTGACGCCAGCGGGGTATGTTTCCCAGGAGACACGGTTTCACGAAGCATTCGTGGAACTATAATTAATTACATTTGTAATTTTAATATTTCCCATGGCATAGACACCATGCAGAAGGGTCCCAATCGAACCACCGTCCTCTCGATCGACAGCGTGGTGCTCTATCCACTAGACCACCGCTCCCCACTATATGAACAACACTAGCAAACACCGTGTTGTTGCCACTTAAATTGCACAACAATATAGCGGTATTGAAATATATAAATTTCCTTATTGGTTTCATGAAACAAATTAAATATGCGCACTTGTAGTCAGTGAATATATATATATATATATATATATATATATATATATATATATATATATATATATATATATATATATATATATATATATATATATATATATATATATATATATATATATATATATATATATATATATATATATATATATATATATATATATATATATATATATATATATATATACATAATACGTACACTATTCCCTATTCCTGTTCAAACTGCTTCATATAAGGTTTTGTCCGATTTACCACGTTCGTGTGCTCATTACTGGAACTAAACATGTAACAACGTTTCATATATTCTTACAGGAACTAGTGAATCGAAATGTTTGCATACTGTTTTACTACATAATATATATTTCGATGATTTCGAGATATATATATATATATATATATATATATATATATATATATATATATATATATATATATATATATATATATATCATCGAACTATTTTATGTAGTAAACCAGTATGCAAACATTTCGATTCACTAGTTCCTGTAAGAATATATGAAACGTTGCTACATGTTTAGTTCCAGTCATGAGCACATGAACATTATGTGACGCAGTTTGAACGGGAATAGTGTATGTATCATTGAAGTGTATAGTGAATAGTGTATGATTCATTGGAGTGGTTCAGTGAGGTTACAGCAGAAAGCAAACAAAAGGTTTCAGGTTACTGGATAATGTGTTTGCACAGCGCTGGAGCGGTGCTTGTCAAGCCAACCCGATGAGGTGAAACATGCAGCAACAAAGGCATTGTGCATGCTAAAGGGTCCATCATTCACCAGGAGTTATATACGTGAGTGATATATGTGTATATGTATATACACGTACAATTTAACTCAGTTTAATAGTGGTTACACACACACATATATATATATATATATATATATATATATATATATATATATATATATATATATATATATATATGTGTGTGTGTGTGTGTGTGTGTGTATATATATTATGCAATTATAATATGAAATATAAGTTATTGAAATATATATTGTGTAAAAACAGTATGAAAACATTTCGATTCACCAGTTCCTGTAAGAATAGGAACGATATGAGTAATAAGTAACGTCCAACTTCAACATGTGGCAAATACAATAACAACCTTCTAGGAAGAAAGACTACTGGATATTGTTTTGAGATTCCAAATAACTAACATTTGGTATGACAATTATATAACCGTTAAACGATACATTTTATCCTCATGAACCATGGTTGGTGTAGTCTACTGTATACCCGGTGGAATCGCTATTAGAAACATGTATTTGAAAAGCAAGCCACGTCTAGATATGCACAATAATTAAAATTGGGTATAAAAATTTAAATACTCGTGTATACACGGGACACATAATCAACGGCTGATAATAATGATGTAATATAAAATGCTGCACAAAGAACAACTTGGTGCACAGAAATGATGAATATGGGTTTGGTAATTTGGTGGTTGAATATAGGAGGAAACCCCATTACACTTTTCTTCGCTTCATTGGTTTTCAGCCCGAAACTCTCACTCTGTATATTCACTACACTTTGTTAGTTTTTTGTAATTGTTCCTTTGATGTTGATATCAAAGTTATATTATTTGCATACTGTAGGTTTCTTACATGTTCCTCCTATGACACATGTAGATCTATCATCTCTTTTTCTACCAGGTTGTTTAGTTTCTTCCATTTTCATCCGAATAAACTGAAAGAAACTATTAATGTTAGGACGGAATAAACTGGAAAACATGGATAAAACCGCCAACCCTGCTACAAACTAAGGTAGACGTTGTTCTGTGTTTACTTGCTGAACATAACTTGTTAGATCAGGATATAACAGTCATAATAATATATATTTTTGTCCTAGGAGAAAGCAGAGGCCGCAGCGACGTGTGTGATGTGAAAGGTTAGTATCATGACACATACATTCGACATGATGTACTCTACTAATTAGCTACACCATATTAAAACAATATTCTTACCATAACACCACGCTATTCTAACAGCTACACAATCACTTCTTAGGCACCTATGCCTGGACAGCAGCCTAGTTCATTCTTCACGTTATCACGAACAGTTCATTCTGCTTTGCTTCTGTAGCATTAGTCATTAGTTCCACTTTTTCCACTTATGTTTTAATTCTTTGAGTATGTTGAATTTCTTCTGACGATGTCATCAGCAAAGTCGTATGTGGCAGAATAGTGAGGAGACCGTAGAAATGTATGGATGGGGCTCAAGAAACAGAGAGGAAAAGACCAATTGGAGATTCTCGCCAGAAACCAGTTTTTGGTGGTAAACTCCTTCTTCCAGAAGAGGGAGTCACACAAGATAACCTACAGAAGTAGGAACAACAGGACATAGATAGATCTGCTGATTGTCAGAAGTTGTCAACGAAACAAGGTTAGAGATTGCAAGGTTTTGGCAGGAGAGCACATAAGGCGCCAACATAAACCATTGGTTTATGAAATGTGGATAGGAAGAGACAAACAAAGAAGGAGGAAGCAAAGGCTGGTGAACAGGTGGTGGAAATGTGAAGGAGAGGTCATGGAAAAATACAAAAGCGAAGTGGATAGGAAGTTCAGGCTACTTAAAGAACAAAGGGAGGATATGGAAGCAGAGTGGACAGCTTTTAAGGAAAGCTTTGTTGGAACAGCTGAGGAGATATGTGGCCGAACATCAGGAACGTCCACACAAAGTCGAAAGAAGAAAGAACAGTGGAGGTGGAACCCGGAAGTTGAACAAGCTATACAAGAAAAGAAGGAGGCACTGAAGTGTGTGGAAGAAGCGAGTGAGGCAGAAAAGACAATGCTGAAGCAGAAATACCGGGAGAAGAAGAACGCAGCAAACAAGGCTGTTGTGAAAGCAAGAGATAAGAAACAACATGAATGGTGTGATAGGATTGAAGAAGATGGTGGGAAAAAACTGATCTTTCAGCTGAGAGAGAGAGAGACAGACAGACAGACAGACAGACAGGCAGACAGACATACATACAGAGAGCGACAGAGATAGCAAAGATACTACTCGAACCTCTGCAATGAAGAGAATAGATGGGACATTGTTCACTGGAGTAAAACAAGTGCTAGGTGTATGGGAGGAGTATTTCAAGAAATTACTAAACCCGGAGGGAGAATGTGAGATAGAGATACCACATTCTGTAAGGAGAGAGTTGGACGTGAGGACAGTAACAGAAGAAGAAGTCGATAATGCTGTAACGAAGATGAAAACTGGGAAGGCTGTAGGATTGGACGAACTGTTAGTGGAAATGGTGAAAGCAAACAGACTAGTTGGAATCAAGTGGCTGACGAGATTGTTTAATGTGTGCTTTACATCAGGAGATATACCAACAGAGTAGCAAAGAGGAGTGATTGTGCCGATATGGAAGGGAAAGGGGACATCCATGATCCAGGGAGATACAGAGGCATCACATTACTGAGCCAAGCCCTAAAATTGATGGAAAGAATACTGGGTGCTAGGGTGAAGCATATAGTGGAGAACAAAATCGGAGAGAATCAGTTGGGATTTAAGAAAGGGAGAGGAACGGATGACGGATTGTTTACCAACAGACAAATTATTGAGAAGAGGAGAGAATTTAGAAAGCATTTTTTCGATCTGGAAAAGGCATTCGACACCGTGCCCAGAGAACTTGCATTTGCAGTCATGAGATGGAAAGGTGCAAGGAGACAACAGCAGTGGTGAGAGCTGAAAGAGAAACATCGGAACAATTTGGAATGGGAGTAGGACTTAGACAGGGAAGTGCCTTGAGTCCCCTGCTTTTCATTATGGTGATGAACCTGATCAGTGGAAAGGTATCTGAACAGGAAGAACTTAAGAAGATACTATATGCAGATGACCTAACATTGGTGGCTGATAACAAAGAGGATTTACAGAAAATATTGCAAGAATGGAGTAACACCTTCATGAAAACACACCTAAAGATGAAAGTAGCCGGAAGCAGAATGAGATGGGCAGGACATGTACAAAGAAAGGGTGACAGACTGTCAAAAAGAGCATGGAAAGCAGAAGAGGGTGGCAGAAGAAGAAGACCAAAGATGCGATGGAAAGACTGTGTCAAACGAGATCTGGAAAGGGCAAGTACGAACGGCCAAGAGTGGAAGACCACCGCAGAAGATAAAGGGAAATGGAGAACATTAACAACGAAAGTACAAGAAGCAATCAAATGAATTGGACTACACCCCGCCAGGGAACAAGGGGAAGAAGAAGATATGGCGCGCTGGTGTAGGGTTAGGGTTAACCCCAACACACACACACGCGCGCGCGCGCTCACGCACAGGCACACGAAACCTTATTGTTAAAACAAACCCTAACCCTAACCCGTAACCGGTTGATTGGGCTATTTTTTTTCAATGAATGAACATTGCTTGATGAATAAGTCACATTGGTATTTCAATATTGTAGTTTATGGGGATGCATGTCTGCAGATATACCTACCATCAGGATATGCGTGAGTGAAACCGATGTCAATCTGGTATATCCCACGCTAGCTCGCATCATTGATCTAGACAAAAATCATAAGTGTGAATGCTCGTTATTCAAACGTACCAAGGTACTGGTGCTATTTTTGCACTCGTGCGATGTTACAGCGATTGTGCAGGCTATTGCAGTAGTACGTTCGGTACATGTAGGGAAACATAACCTGGTCGCAAACTTTGATCGTCTTGGCACGCGAGTCGGGACAGTCACTCGATAAAGACAACCGTCGGTCATTTCGTACACCTGATCAATGGAGAGGCTCGTAACCCAACATTTTCGTGAAAAAGTGGATGCAATATCCTATAATGTTGGATACAGGCACTTTACTACTTCGATGTTCTCTGATTGTTCTCACATTCACAGTCGAGACAGGTCTGTCCTCGTGCAATTAATAAGTATTCTCCTTTAGCAGGCACCATTGTACCATTGTACCATTGTACCATTGTACCATTGTCAGGCTTGTCCCCTTCTTACGGGTTTGAGGGCAGTCATTGTCTGATTTTTGTAGAACAGTGCCTGCCTTGGGAAGCAAGCTGTTAGGGCCTTTAACCTAATTGTTGTTTTAATTCGGCATCACGATTTTTCTGTTGCTATTATTTCTGTTGTTGCATATAGCGTGGTTTCTATAAAAAAAATATTCTCTCTTTAATCAGTAGCCTACTAAAGCTGATGACTGTGATCTGCCATGGACTAGTTATCCGTAGATGTGGGTTGGAACTTGGAATACTGCACAATGAACATATGGGGTTCCAACATGCTCCGATATACCTTGCACATTCGCAAGTAGCTGCAATATTCCATTATCCATGGTGTACCACGTGGATGTTGTACTAGAGTTTTGCCTATGGATAGACTATATACTAGACATCCGTGCTAGATTCCGTTTTCATTCAAATGAGGTATCTGGCGGCTGTAGCTGGAAGCGAGAGTATAAACTAAACACTAGAAAATACCCATTTGACTATATCAATTGATGTATAACATACATCTGTATAGACACACCATACTACACAGTTATTGGTGAATTTATACATATTAATCAATTTATGTAGATGAAAAATGTTCTACATTAGTAATATCTACCATACAGAAACAGGTCATTTGTGAAAATTATATCCTATTGTCTAATCCGTCCGTCCGTCCGTTGGCCCACACGCACACGCGCGCACTCTCGTATATCCACTGTGATTATTCAATTTACTAATATGCACTTGCTTTGCAGGTACCATTATAATAAGCTATGCAAAAGAAGACAAAGTCTATGTCTCTAGGATCGAAGAGGAACTCAAGCGAGAGATGACGGATTATCGTGTGCGAAAGGTGGACGAAACAGGAGGCAGTATGTATTTATTTTGTTATCAATACATTATCGTCCGTGGGCCTGCCTTACTCTCGAGTGCCAAATAAACGTATAGGCCAAATAAAAGTATAGGGTGGCAGATCGGTCAAATTTAATAATAGTATAGTGCCGAATATCCGTATAGGGTGGCACATTGTTCAAAACAAATAATAGTACAGTGCGAAAAAGTCACTCGCGCCGAAGCAAATTTTTTTACTCAACGTGAAGTCAAGGCGTCCCTAGGCCTAGAAAACTACGCGGATCGCGGGTTATTTTGGTTTTTTTTCTGCCGAATATGCATAAACTTTGTGCACATTCGCATCACCGCATATATAGTAACCACATTTTATATAACCGGGAAATTTTCTGTTTTAAAAATGGACATTGAAGTTTTATTGAATTGAATACGCAAGCCCGTTTCTGTGGAAACCGCCACCAGCCGGTTACGACCGATTTGAGGCGCTGCACCCGGCGGCCATTTACGGTCGGTTTACGCGGTGATACTGGCGTTTTAACTAATAATATACCATGTCGAGCTCCAGAGAACTAAGGATTCAGATCGATTCATCTAATCATGGAAATTAAACGGTCCAACGCTTCGGGATCAAAATCTAAAATCCTCAGAAGCACTGGGTACCGCTAAATTCACAACTGTCGTTTGAAAGGATGAGGGACCCAATTGCAGCTCCAGTTGGGAGCAACGAATTTTATCGCGACCGGTAAACCGCTCCTTGGATGATTGATTAGCGCTAGCAATAGCGAGTGAGAACGATTCCTCTCCTAAAATTATACCCTGCATAATTTGTCACGATTATCGGAGAATATAGGCTGGCACAAATGTTAAAATTTAATAATAGTACAGTACCAAATAAGGTGCGTATAGGGTGGCATTTTTCATCAAATAAATGCGCGTATAGGGACGTTTATTCGGCACTCAAGAGTAGCCACCCTCTCACTTTATTGAAATGTGTGATCCATAGAAATGTATATTACATCGCAATCGGTCAATATGATCACAACGTAAGTTTAAATGTTTTAAATTAAGTCACGCCATAATTACCGTATACAATTGAAATCAGGGAACCATATGATGTTACGTATTAGTGGAAAGGTATATGTATGTTTAGATTATGTATCTTGGAGTGTTTCAAACACCCTTTTAATTAGTACCGATTTCTTACCAACGGTTTTGTTGTGATTTGGGTGCGCTGAATCAAAAAAGTGATGATAGCAACAGGTGGGAGGGGATCTTGACTCCATAAATTACAACATATATATGGGGTACGTTTAGTGTTTTTTTTTGGCGTAATTTAGGGGGTCAAGATCCCCTCCCACCATTTACCAAAAACACTTTTTGAATTCAGAAGACCCACATCACATTAAAACCGTAGTTAAGAGATCATCATTATACTAATTAGAATGGTGTTTGTTTTCGTGGGCAAATCGGGACCCATTTTTATTTTTGTCATTTAGGGGTGAAGGACAGTTTGCCAACATCACTTTTTGGATTCCAGACATAACCATGAGAAATGGGGTTGAGCTTGGAATTAAATAGTACAAAGCACTTTTTTCAGGATAGTTGCAAAATACAACATTGAACAACATATCTCCCTTTGTTCCCCCTGCGTGCGTTTGTCACAACGAGGCTAGATGCGTGAGAACTATCATAGACTGTAAGCCATTGGGTTGAAATCACTTCCGTTCATGAATTCCGCCGTTCAGTCATTGCAACAAGATGACATCTTGACAAAAAGTATTAGCTGTGACATCACAAATGACAAACACAGTTTGTTCACTGAAAAATACCGGTCACTAAAGAGAAAGGTGTAATTTTGGAGTTGAGTCGCATTATAAAAAGAAAGGTTGTGGTAAATGTGTCATGGTGTCGCAGAATGATGATGGCAGGACACCCTAACCTGGACAAGACATTCCAGAGGGCTTCATGATTAAACAAGCATGTTTTATGTATAATTTGTGTACCCATGACAGTTTAGCAAGGCTATATTTATGAACTAAAAATACCATACAATGGCTCTACAAAAAAATATGTCTCATCTATCTCGCCAAATCTCCTGAAAATGTCCATATACAGAGGAAGCAGTAATCTGTGCCTTGCGTGCGATCGAACAGTGAGGTTAGCTGTACCAACCACATGAAAATAGTACAACGCTATTCGTGTGTCGGCTTTATTCTGAAACGAGTAGAGTTCTGCAACAAGAGAGCTTTCTGCTGTTTTGCCATCAGTTGATGTAAAATAGTAGATTATATTTGTCCTGTCATTTTTGTATGAGAAGAGATACATCTTTTCTTTTGGCAACGTTCTCATCATCCCTTCTTGGTTGATGTTGTTGAATTCTTCTTCTCCAAATGTCTAAGGCAGAGCAGTAGGGCATTCACATCAAATATGTATACACCCAATTCCCCAAGACTAGGATGGCCAACCAGCGCGGTGTCACCTTCAAGGTGATGCATACATTTGGGCTTGTCTGTCTTCACAGGAAACCCCTCCCCCCAGCAGATAACGCCAATGAAACCGAAACTAATGATATATTCTGCACACTTAGGTTGTTTTCTTTAGAGAAAATAAAGTGGTCCCGAGAGAAATTGCTATATGCATGCTTCTTGGACGAATTTCATTATCGAATAATTTAACATAATTGAACTGGACCGAATGGTACCACACTAGTGAGTATGACTTCTTGGTGACAGCAAGGTTAAAAGCTACAATTGTGTATTCTTGATCGACACATCTAGTAGCATTATGAGATACTTGGAACACAAACTGAACTGTTGGGCTTTCTCTAATATACGAGTTAACATGAGCCAAGTCCACGTTGGGACACTGAACGTTTCACTTAGAAAGGTTCTTAGACTCAGTTGCAGATACCTACCATATCCAGCCTAAACTGGCTGTGCTGCAGTATGTCAAAATGTTAACTGTAACGCCATGGTGTAGAGTATTTACATACGTGCGTGCGTGCGTGCGTGCGTGCGTGCATCGTGGTGTGTGTGGTGTGTGGTGTGGTGTGGTGTGGTGTGGTGTGGTGTGTGTGTGTGTGTGTGTGTGTGTGTGTGTGTGTGTGTGTGTGTGTGTGTGTGTGTGTGTGTGTGTGTGTGTGTGTGTGTGTGTGTGTGTGTGTGTGTGTGTGTGTGTGTGTGTGTGTGTGTGTGTGTGTGTGTGTGTACACACATACACACACACATACATATATGTATGTATGTAAATGTAAATAAAAAATCGGAATCAGAAGGGTTTATTTGACCCACATATTAAACAGTACAGTTGTCAATACAGTGAAAATCTACAGCTCAAATAACGTGTTAATAAATAACAAGTTATACATGTATTGTAAACTGAAATATACAACACAAATATAATATAGCTGAAGTACAGTACAATAGCCTAGACATGGACTATCAGTTTGCTGTAGATAAACTTAAAAGGGGTCAGGGAGACTGCCACTAAGACCATTATTGGATGCTCTCGTGGCAGCCACCCCAGTATTATGATTTTCAATAAAGTTCATTTAACTTACTTAAGTACTTTCTCGAGAAGCAAAAAATAATAACACAAGTGCATAACTTCCAAAATAGGTTTGACAAATAATTAAGTTATTTTATCATTAACTGATAACAAAACCTCAAAGGGTAAATAAATTGACTTAATTTTAAACTGGCAAATATATACGACATACTGACATACTAATTACAGTACAGTTTATATGTAAATTAACAGAAGTAATGAAATATGAAAGCATTTATGATTTAATTTCAAGTCTGTCCACAAATGTAACAATTTGGCGTAGAGCACTGTTCTCTGTAGTTTTGTAGAAAGTACATTTTAGTATACCTAGTAAATCCATATAAGCTATGTGTTAACATTTTGTTTCTTATTTTATTCGAAGTATTGTTTATTAGTAATGGAATATCATACCTAATGCATTGTTTGGCAAAACCATGTTTTGCCCTATTTGTATGGATATTTTCATATATTCGTGTATTAATGTTGTGAACATTTCTATTTAGAAAAAATGGTAAGTTTTGTAAATATACTGGTAATTTCATGTGCACATATTTATAATAATAATAATATAGTTAACTCCTGCAATTGCAACATATCTGTTACATTAAGACTTTTTGTGATTCAGTATGTGAATTATATTTACTTAAACATAATATTCAAATTATTTTTTTTCTGTAGTTTGATAATTCTGTTATATCTAAAACCCCATATCATTAGGCTATGATTTATACATGGTAACATTAATGAGTTATACAAAGTGACTTATATTTAATGGCAGAAAGTGTTTAATTTGTTTAATATACCTATAATGTTTGAACATTTGATAGAAATATTTTTATATGACTGTCCCAGCTTAGATATTCTTGTAATGTCACACCTAAAAGATTAAAGTTTTGTACTCTTTCTATTCTAGTTTTTTCTATCTTCAGTAGGAAAGGAATTATTTTTTTATTTCTTAATTTGTGTATTATATACTTGGATTTCTTTATATTTAAAGACAATTTATTAATTTTCAGCCATTCGTTTACTATATTTAATCCTGTTTAAATGTTGTTCGATATCTGTAGTACATGAATTTAAAGGCTGGAGTATAGTAAATAAAGTTGTATCGTCTGCATACATTACATATTTAAATGTCTTACTTGACTTTGGTAAATCGTTTATGTATATTATAAGAAGAAGTGGGCCTATTATGGCCCTTGTGACACACCTGTAGGAATAGGCAGAGTTTCAGAAATTCTATCGTCATGTAACATATTGTGTTCTATTTTTCAAGTAGCTTTCCATTTATTCTAGAGCAATATCGCATATTCCATACATGTGTACTTTGTTTAATAACGCGGTTAAAGTTCTGTTAATAACTTCCATGATGGCATATTCAGTTGAGTGACCAGATTTGAAGCCGTATTGGTTATCATTGAAAAATGAATATTCTGTAAAAACATGGATATATCTGATCATGCATAACTTGTTACAGAACAGTGTTTCGTCATCATTTTTAAAGACAGGAATGACTTTTGCAATTGTTATCCTATCTGGGAAGATTCCAGTATTAAATATTTTATTAAGAAGTAATGTTAAGGGTTTAATTAATATGAGTTTTAAATATTTTAATTGTTTCTATGTAATACCATCATGACCACTGCTGGTTTTTGCTGGGAATTTGTCAGTTATTTTGATTAATGACTCTCATTTATTTCTTGGAATTGAAAAAAACAGTTCAGAGTTTCCTGTCAGATAAAAAACTATGATTTTTGTTGGCGAGGTATTGTCCTATGTTTGTAAAGAATAAATTTAAATTTGTTAGCAATTTCTACAGTGTCAGTCATTTTGCAGTCTCCTTCTCTAAAATATATAGGTAATGATCTCGTTTTGTTGGATCTTTGCAACATTTCATTTATAGTATTCCAAGTTTTTCTTGTGTCATTTTTATATATGTTAAACAATTGTTCATAATATAAATTTGGCTACTCTGATACTTCTTTTTAAAATACAATTACAGGTTTTTAAGTTTATCTTTTTAATGGAATAGTCAATTGATGTGGGATTTGTCAACTTGATCTGTTTATATAAGTTGTCTCTGTATATAATAGATTTAAGTATGCCATTTGTTATCCATAATGAGTTTTTGTGTTTATATTTGTTAAATGTGACTAATGTCTATGACATATGTTTAACATTTGCATGTTCAAGTACATCTATGAGTACGAGTGGGGTACCACAGCGATCAGTATTAGGCCCTATACTGTTTTTAATGTATATAAATGACTTGGAAGATGACATTTTTAGCAAAGTACTGAAATTTGCAGATGACAAAAGTATTCAGAAAGGTTACCAATGATACCGATAAACAAAGTTTAGATGATGATCTAGATAAATTAATTAAATGGTCAGAAAAATGGCAAATGTTACTAAATTTTGGGAAGTGTAAATGCATGCACATAAGACATGGAAACATGAACGAAGAATATAAAATGGGGGATGATGTACTAGGTAGAACCACACAAAAAAGGACTTATGAGTAACATTTAGTGCTGACATGACATTTTCAGAAAAATGTGGGATTGCTGCTTCAAAAGGAAATCAAATTCTAAGGCTAATTAGGAGAACTATCATGTATAAGGAGAAACAGCTAATTGTACCCCTGTACAAAGTAATAGTTAGACCACATTTGGAATATTGTATACAAGCATGGAGTCCATATCGTAAGGAGGACATAAACAAGCTAGAAAGAATACAATGAAGAGCAACTAAAATTATTCCAGTATTGAGAGACCTTATTACAATGTGGTTTGACAACACTAGAGACCAGGAGACTAAGAGGAGATGAAATAGGAGTGCTTAAAATAGTGAACAGTTATGAAAATGTTGATAGGAATATGTTTCTTCAAACTTAAAGAAGGCAGTAGAACCAGATGACATAAAGAAGCATTAGTTAAGGAGCAGTGTAGGTTGGGCATGAGAAAGTACTCTTTCTCACAGAGGGCGATAAATATATGGAACTGCCAAATGATTGTGTTAATGCTAGTAATGTGAATATGTTTAAAAATATATTTGACAGATATATAGGCAGGCTATGCATAGATGATAAAATGTTGGACTCTCGATAAGCCAATGGCTTCCTTGTCCACTTGCCATCTGGAACTTGTTGTTTGGGATGGCAATCTTGTTAAATCTTGTTAAATGTTGTAATTATTATTTGGATCAGACAAAGGATTTTGATCTAATTTCTCCATAATATTTGAATTAATTATTTCATTTGCAAAATTTGACATAGCTTTTTCATTTTGTAAATGTATTTTGACTAATTTAGGAGGAATTTTTTTAGCTGGAACTGTTTCGATAAATAAAAAATATGGCTGGTGGCCTAAAAATTGTTTGATTAAAATACCTGCTGTTGATTGTTTACAAAATAAATTGTCAATTAATGTGCCATTTAGGTAAGAAAATATAGTTGTGAATGTTATTTTAGGAAAGAAGCTAAATCCTGTTGGTGTCAAAAAACTTACTAAAATATTCTTTATAATTAATTTTAAGTAAATTTATATTGAAATATCCGGCAATAATAACTTCTGAGATTTTTGCAATCAAGTTGTGATAATAATAATGAAAATTTTTTAATAAATGTTTGTGAAAGTTTAGGTCTCGAGGTGGTTTGTATATATTACCGACTATCACAGGTTTTTTGAGACCACCCCCAGTGATCTCAATTAGCTGTCCCTCCCAAGTTTCATTTTTAATATATTGTAATACTTTATAATCATATCTAGTATGAACGTACAAAATCAAGCCTCCCTTAGTACTACTATTGTTACCCAAGGAAATACAAGTATAGTCTTCTAATTGGATATGAGATAGATAATCTTGTTTGGTTAACCAAGTTTCTTGAATACATATAATGTTAAAGTCATAGTTACGTATGTGCAATTATTGTACAAAGGCTGCTAACTCATTGAATTTAGCGTTAATTGATTGCATGTTAGTATTAAATATGCCAAAACTATTAATTTTAGTATTTACAAGTGACTTAAAATGATTGGTATCATAATATGATGAAGTTTTCATTACTGGTGAACTATCGCTTTCATTGGTTTCATCATTTGTAGAATGAAAATGTTATTTAAGCAGTTTTTCATGGACACCTCCATAGTACTGTAAAAATAAATCGTCTGAATCTGTCATTCAGTTTATAAATAATTATTATATATTTGCATATAATATTGTTCCAAGAATTTGGCAGATATTGTCTGATACCATATATATATTATATATATATATATATATATATATATATATATATATATATATATATATATATATATATATATATATATATATATATATATATATATACATATATATATACATATATATATATATATATATATATATACATATATATATACATATATATATATATATATATATATATATATATATATATATATATATATATATATATATATATATATATATATATATATATATATATATATATACACACACACATATATTGCCAGCATGTCAAAGGACTGGCTGGACACCCGCAGTCACATGATCATGATTAAGTAGCTGGCCCAAGACCACACTCCGGTCACGTGAAATATCCGGGTCTCGCATCCAGTACTGAGGGTGTCACAGCTGGCCCCAGAGAGATCTGGCCGGACTGTCACATTTTATTGCCAATATTAATAATAAATATGAACCTTTTTATTAAATTAATCATGTTGTTCTGTCATAAATATATATATATATATATATATATATATATGGCCGCTATATTTTGTTGTCGTCATTTTTAGTGATGGAGATATGTAACATAGTGGAAGGACTACAGGAGAAGACTTGCAAGTTTGTGTTGTTACTTTCTGCGACTTCTGCGTTCAGGGCAAGCACGGAGTGCATGTATGGTAAGTTGTTAGGTTCTCGAATCACTGTACGAAATATATACTGCGAATTGAATTAAGTAAAATTTTGTAAAATGGTCATGAATAAAAATGTATTTTAACATGTTATGCGCAATCCCATTTTTAAGTGGATGATATATTTCATAGTTAAAAGCAATTCAAATGAAATAGCTTACGAAAGATAATCGTAAACTATACAGACAGGCTAGACAGATATCCAACAACAATAGCCAAAATAAGCAATATACATGGATGCGTCGTTGATCAATGCTGTAAATATAATTATACATTTTATTGTTATCGTGAGCATCACCAGCTTTTCTAATATAGCACGGAGGGCACCTCCAGTATTGAGAATTGTCATTACTTTTATTATCATGCCGTACTATTACATATAATTGTCATTACTTTTATTATCATGCCGTACTATTACATATAATTGTCATTACTTTTATTATCATGCCGTACTATTACATATAAACATACCAAAGGTATGTGAAAGGGTAGGATGTCCACGACAAATTAACTGGAATGTTTGACATATATAATATTTACTTAATTGATACTGCTCTCACTCGACAAGCAAACTAACACCTACGATATTATAAATCAAATGAATACGACAAAATATACAGACGACTGCCATATAAACTTTCCGCAGACACAATCTACAAGGTAAACTATGATTTATTTCCGATAACACATTTTTTAAACTTAGAGATGAATGTTGCAAGACAGATATCTATATTTAAGCAGATCTACACACTGCACTGAAAGTAATGTATATATTATCTACTGGTGGAGACAAACTGGAATAACTTATCCATAGGCTTACAAAAATGTAGTGCAAATAGTACAAATCATCATCCTGTTTCTACCATATACATGATCTCCGTCGAATTCGGCGTCACATATCTACCGCTAAAACAATATCAACAGCAATAATTAGTAGCCGCCTTGACTACTGTAATTCACTACTAAACAACACATCAAATCAGTATACCACTTGCAAGAGTATTCAACTTGTCATTAAAAGAGGGAGTTGTTCCGTTTGAATGGAAAGAAGCAAACATCATACCATTATTTAAAAAGGGATCGAGAAATAAGTCAGAGAATTACAGACCAGTGATTTTAACGTCAGAGATTTGTAAATTATTAGAAAGGTTAATTAAAGACCATATGGTGGACTTCCTCGTTAAGCATAAATTATTAAATTCATCTCAACATGGATTCCTTAAAGCGAGGTCATGCTTAACAAATATGTTATGTTTTTTGGAAGAAATCACTAAGTGGATAGACGAGGGATCGCCAGTAGATATTATCTACTTAGATTTTCAGAAAGCTTTTGACAAAGTGCCACATCAAAGATTGCTACTTAAATTAAAAGCCCATGGTATCGGGGATAGCATAACTGACTGGATAGAACAATGGCTGACTGACAGAAGACAACGAGTTGTAGTAGATGGCGAAGTTTCAAATTGGAAATCGGTTTTGAGTGGGGTACCTCAAGGATCAGTATTAGGACCTATATTATTCTTAATTTATATCAATGACTTGGACGAGAGTATAACAAGTAACGTACTGAAATTTGCGGACGACACAAAACTGTTTAGAAAGGTTAATACTGATGGTGATAAACAACATTTACAAAACTAGACAGATTAGTGAAATGGTCTGAGAAATGGCAGATGCTGTTCAATTTTGGGAAATGTAAATGCCTACATACAGGACATGGGAACTTGAATGTAAACTATAAAATGGGAGCTACTGTTCTTGGTACTACTGTAAAAGAAAAGGATTTAGGAGTTACAATAAGCGCTGATATGAAAGTTTCAGAGCAGTGTGGTATTGCAGCTTCAAAGGGTAATCAAATTCTTGGATTGATTAGAAGAAACATAACATACAAGGGAAAAAAGTTAATTATACCTCTTTATAAAGCAATAGTTAGACCTCATTTAGAATACTGTATACAAGCATGGAGACCATATCGTAAGAAGGATATAGATACGCTTGAACGCATACAAAGGAGAGCAACTAAAATGATTCCAGAACTTAGAGACCTTAGTTATGAAGAACACCTGAAAGAATGTGGTTTAACAACTCTAGAGACAAGGAGGTTAAGAGGAGATCAGATTGAAGTTTTTCAGATATTGAATGGGTATGAAAATATTGATAGAAATATGTTTTTCTCACTCAAGAAGGATAGCAGAACTAGAGGACATGAGGTAAAATTAGTAAAGGATCAATGTAGATTGGACATCAGGAAGCACTCGTTCTCACAGAGGACAATAAATGAATGGAACAAACTGTCTACAGATTGTGTAACTGCTAGCAGCGTGAATATGTTTAAAAACAAGGTTGACACATATATCAGGAGGGCGGGTTATAAGTAGGTGAACATTGTTGGACTCTCGATAAGCCAATGGCTTCCTTGTCCACTTGCCATCTGGGCCTTTGGCTTGGATGGCAAATCTTGTTAAATCTTGTTAAACACTGTTAAAAGATACTTAGCTAAAGTCCAATGAGTCCATTGTCTGACACGTGTAGTACTCAGGGCGCCTCGTTTTTTATCATCACTACCAATACTTATACAGTTACACTAGCTTCCTGTTACTCATCGAATCATTTTTAAACTGGCCAGTCTTACACATTGTGTCCTATCTACACAACAACCACCATACTTGGCTAGTCTCCTGCATCTTTCAAATAACCCTAGGCAGCTCAGATAATCCATTTCACAACAACTTATTGTTCGTAAAACTAAACTTAACTTGGGCAAACGGGCTCTCTCTGTTGCTACGCCTAGGGTCTAGAATGAACACCCCATCACTTTGAAAACATCATGGTAGCAATAATTATTGTGTATTAGGCCACATTAGTTGAAGATGTTAGAGATTATTCTGCAGTAAAGGGTGTTTAATTTAGATTGATTGGTCAATTGTATTCTTTCCTCGAAGACACCTATTCCATGTTTAGATATTTTGAGTTTGTAACGTTGAAATGAGGAAATAGTTCGCGCTAATCCAACACACAGGATAATGACGCATCAGTGACGTTTGGCGGATAACAATCACAATTAAATATTAAAAGAAGTTAAAAAGAAAGTTGTGTTGTTTTATGTTGTAGCTATCTTCATTTAGTGTACCGATCGCTAATGAACATGCAGTAGCTATTTTGTATTTGTTGTGTTTAATGATTTCAGTTGTACAGTTTGCCACGCATCATCTGTCTAGTAACACTGCTAGACTGCAATGTTCGCTGGACAACCCGACGTCATACCCGCTGGATCTCTTCACAGGGTTTGGGGGTGACATCAATCCAATCAAAGATGTGATTGATCTGCTCTATACCATGTTTCGCACTAAGGTATATGTCACCATATGGGAGAAAGTTAACCAGTCGACATATTAATTATTAATTAATTCTCCCCCACAAGTGGAGTGTGATGAAGTGATTGAATAGAACAGACTGATACTAAGAGGTGTTTCAATGACAATGTTAACGCTGTTTACTCCATGGGTGTTAATACATGTCTATTCGTGAAACGGATAAAAATACACCTTCATAACAGTATATTCTTCATGTATATTTTACTTAGTCCACGCTTGTATACACACTTATTATGAACACGTAAATATCATGTATTCTTTAATACAGAGTTTGTTTGTGATGCTAAGGAATGTTGTTTTATAGAATGAAGTTAAACAACACCAACATGTTTTGAAATGTATATAAGTTACTTGATAACTCTTTGTACATGTAAATGTTTTATGCTATGTAATTTGTGATGGACTTTTGACATACCTTTAATCTTTGATGTGAGTGTAGAGAGGGACTATCGTCTAACCTCGCACTATTGTTATGTGTAAGTTCCACATGACAGTTACATGAATGGTTACTGTGCTGGTCTTTGTCTCTATTTAAGCATATGACCAATATTTATTCTATATGAGGAAAACACATACGTGGTTTATATATTCCACAATTATTCTCGTGTTACCACAATATATTGAAACGTCTACTTTTTGTAAAACAAGGCTAAGCCAATGCTGAAATTTACAGAAATGACACTGGAGGTAAGGGTTTATATATGGGATTTAGTATGTCTTCTAGTAATCCGTGCGTGACATCATAATTTTTAATATGAAGGTTTGGCTGCCTTCCTGGTAGCCTAGAAAAGGTTTCACGAAACTAAATAATAAAGTTGGCCACATCACATGTTTGATTTTTAAATATTAATTGTTTAAAATTAAATTACTTAGCAAAGTTAAGTTAATAGTGTAAGTATCTCTACAAGAACGGGTTAATGTATTCTCTTTAATCAAAAGTTTATTTTTATTTAATTTTATTTGATGTTCCATGTCAGCCAGCAAGTCATGAATAGTCAGAGAGTTTATAAAGGTGTGCATGGCAGGGGGATATAGATTGATCTAAAAAAGCAAAATCTTGGAAGGCTGGTAATTCAGCGGCGGGTGGGGGAGGATGGGTTCACTGTTAGCTGGGCAGAAAGATTCTAATTTTGGAGATAAAAGGATGGCATGGCGATAGGT
>BSQZ01000035.1:6502500-6600000 GCA_033239005.1 Lamellibrachia satsuma
CAGTGAATCGAAACTATTGTCCACAAGTGGAAACGATGGCACTATCTCCCAGTGATGAAAGTCATATTGTATAAATGGCTTACCAAATATTTCCTAGAAATTACACAAAAGAAAGTGTGTGATGGACATATTGAATAATGACGATAATGATAATGTATTTCTCAAGAAACTTGGTATAGTAAAGAAGGTCATAGGTTTTTTTCCAACAAAGACATATCATATGCTGAACTAAGACTGACAGGATGCGTAATGTTTAGGAGAGATCGGATAGGAAGAAGGGGAAAGTTATTTTATATATTTTATATATTAAAGAATTATATCCAGGCCTACGAAATAAAATTGGAAAGGGAAGCAGATTGCTATAAAGCTGTTTGGTGCAATATAGTTACAGGAAATTCAACATTAACTATTGGATTAGTTTACCGAAGTCCACACATAAATGTGTATCATAATGGGAGGTTTTAACCAAGGACACATACGATGAAAATATGTAGAGAGTACAGGGGGTGAGGGCCAACAGTTTCTATTTTTAATTCAGGATAGCTTCCTAAATTAACACGTGCTAGAACAAACCAGGGGAGAAAATGTATTAGATATATTTGTCTTCACAAAATGAATTAGCAGACAATGTCAAAATACATGAGCCATTGGGTAACAGTGATTATACTCAAATATATGTTGACATGAAAGTAAAATCAGAGAGTAAAACAAAACATCCCGGAGAAATATAAAGATATAAAAAATATTTAGCAAAGCTAGATTGGAATAACATGCCGAGGAATAAGACAGCAATTGAATGTTCGAGCTTTCTAAAATATGACATTGAGAGTATCTTTCTTCAATTTGTTCCCTTGAAAAAAATAAGGAAAACGGTCTAGAAACACCTGTCAAAAGAAGATATTAGAAACTAGTTTACAAGCATACTACATGGAGGGTTTATAGGCTTACCAGAAAGGATGAAGATTACACAAATTACACAGAGGCACTTAATGTAGCTACGACTGAAATTAGACAATCTAAAAGAAACTGTGAGCAAACAAACAAACAAACATTTGTAGCCTAAGTGCATATGTAGCAGTTAGCGTTTGTGCAGGAATTTTTCGTAACGTGTTAGTAGGTATTGCTTGGTGTATGTATCCAAAATGCATGGTGGCATGTTTCGAAGTAAAGCTGGTAAGTGTGAAGACATAAGTATGCACATTGTTACAAAGGTCATATGTGTCATCTGGAGGCCTGTCACGCACATATATAATGCTTCATTTAGAACTGGTGTGTTCCCATCAACAATGAAAATTGCCAAAGAAATACAATTGTTCGATACAGTAGACCATGGAGTAGCGTTGAATTATTGTGGTATGCGTGGACTAGCAAATTATTGGAAACGCTACCTTTCGAACAGGAAGCAATTTGTAAATACTGACGGGTGTTCTCGGATATAACACGGTTAGAACAAAATTGTTGAAAGTTGAAGCGATCATTAACAATGCAAGTTGTCTGATTAATCAAGATAGAATGTACATATTGTTTTTGCAAAATATTAACTACTGTAGTGATATGTTACATGTTACAAACATTAGGTGTATTACACTACTGCAGAAACGAGTAGTTCGTCTAGTTTATGGCCTAAAACATTTGGAGCCTAACAGCACGCTTTTTAAGTAACTGCGTATTTTGAAATTTGTAGACTTAGTTAAATTTAAGACAGCGATTATTATGTATAAGGCATATCACAATGTACTACTGAATGATTGTGTGTGTGTGTGTGTGTGTGTGTGTGTGTGTGTGTGTGTGTGTGTGTGTGTGTGTGTGTGTGTGTGTGTGTGTGTGTGTGTGTGTGTGTGTGTGTGTGTGTGTGTGTGTGTGTGTGTGTGTGTGTGTGTGTGTGTGTGTGTGTGTGTGTGTGTGTGTGTGTGTGTGTGTGTGTGTGTGTGTGTGTGTGTGTATGTGTGTGTGTGTGTTTGTGTAAGGTGTAAACCGAGGACATTGGCCAGAATACACACCTTCTAACCGAGGTCCTACCGCCAACCGAGGACGTCCTCGGTTGGAAATAGTATTAAATCCTAGTCCAGGCACGTTTTTAAACGCCTACTAGTGGTTTCCTGTGTTAATTTGATGTAGACCTCGGTTAGCCGTTCAGAGCCTGTTTTTGTGTGAACTGTGTGTATAACTCTAGAGTCGGCGAAATCTGTCTTCACACACTCGCTTTGACGCGCGTCCTCGGTTCTACGGTGAATATTCTGGTCCGAAGCGTTGCTCGGCAACGTCGACATTTCACTGTGTGCGCGACACCCACGTCCCGTAATTTGTTTCTGATACTGCCATGACAAATTTACGAATTTCAGATAGCACTATATCAGATAGTTATTCGACGCTTTTGGTATTACGTACTTAAGATCTTCCACAAAATACTATATTCACGTCACCGACGTAATCGATTCGGCTGGCGTCGGTATGTAAATATGAATTCGGAGAGAGACAGTAGTTAACATGAAATCCCACAAGATACTTCATTGACATGCCCGATATTAAGATGGCATCCGCTACGCATTGTTTGGACTCGAAGCTTTTGGCATGTTCTTAATATCAATATTTTAAAACAATATTTATCAAATTACAAATTAACATCTACAACGAAGCAGCACATGGCAAAATATATGCCTCACATCTGACAGATTCTATATTTCTTGTTACACTGTGCTTTCATACATACGCAAAACGTAAAACGTGTCAACCGAGGACATTGGCCAGAATACACACCTGCTAACCGAGGTCCTACCGCCTATTTGATGTAGACCACGGTTAGCCGTTCAGAGCCTGGTTTTGTGTGAACTGTTTAGATATATATGACTCTCGAGTCGGCAAAATCTCTCTTCAAACACTTGCTTTGACGCACGTCTCGATGCAGTTGCACCTGACCGATTCCTTTTAGATCTGACCGATATAGTTGCATCTGCACTGTAGTTGTATCTGAATAACTAATTCGACAAGAAAAGTAACATCTAAGGAAATTCGGTGTACTAAGTATTAATACAAAATATTTGAATTTATAGCCCAAGTCCTATCATTTTTATCAGGAGCGACTCTGATACTGCCATGTCATATTTACGCATCTTGGATAGCGACGCTTTTTGGTATTAGGTATTCGTCTTGTGAATGAAGTGTCAGCAAAGATATTCCACAAAATACTATATTCACCTCACGGACGTAATTTTCGGCTGGCATATGTATGCAAATATGAATTCGGAGAGAGGCAATACTTAACATGAAATCCCACAAGGTGCTTCATTGACATGCTAAATACAAAGGTGGCACTCGCTACGCATTGTTTAGACTCGAAGCTTTTGGCAAGTTCTTAGTATCAATGTATTTTTGTCATTAACATAACCATTTTAATGTATGTATAAATTTTGTACTGAAATTCCAATATGTACGTATCATTTGTTTAATAAACGTTTAATACGTTATTTATTAATTCATTACATATTAATATCTTCAACAGTGCACCACAGGGCAAAATATATGCCTCACATCTGACAGATTCAATATTTCTTATAACACTGTGCTTTCATACATACGCAAAACGTGTCAACTGAGGACATTGGCCAGAATGCACACCCGTTAACCGAGGTCCTACGACCTATTTGATGTAGACCACGGTTAGCCGTTCAGAGCCTGGTTTTGTGTGAAATGTGTAGGTATATATATATGACTCTCTAGTCGGCAAAATCTCTCTTCAAACACTAGCTTTGACGCACGTCTCGATGCAGTTGCACCTGACCGATTCCTTTTAGATCTGACCGATATAGTTGCATCTGCACTGTAGTTGTATCTGAATAACTAATTCGACAAGAAAAGTAACATCTAAGGAAATTCGGTGTACTAAGTATTAACACAAAATATTTGAATTTATAGCCCAAGTCCTATCATTTTTATCAGGAGCGACTCTGATACTGCCATGTCATATTTACGCATCTTGGATAGCGACGCTTTTTGGTATTAGGTATTCGTCTTGTGAATGAAGTGTCAGCAAAGATATTCCACAAAATACTATATTCACCTCACGGACGTAATTTTCGGCTGGCATATGTATGCAAATATGAATTCGGAGAGAGGCAATACTTAACATGAAATCCCACAAGGTGCTTCATTGACATGCTAAATACAAAGGTGGCACTCGCTACGCATTGTTTAGACTCGAAGCTTTTGGCAAGTTCTTAGTATCAATGTATTTTTGTCATTAACATAACCATTTTAATGTATGTATAAATTTTGTACTGAAATTCCAATATGTACGTATCATTTGTTTAATAAACGTTTAATACGTTATTTATTAATTCATTACATATTAATATCTTCAACAGTGCACCACAGGGCAAAATATATGCCTCACATCTGACAGATTCAATATTTCTTATAACACTGTGCTTTCATACATACGCAAAACGTGTCAACCGAGGACATTGGCCAGAATACACACCCGTTAACCGAGGTCCTACGACCTATTTGATGTAGACCACGGTTAGCCGTTCAGAGCCTGGTTTTGTGTGAAATGTGTAGGTATATATATATGACTCTCTAGTCGGCAAATCTCTCTTCAAACACTAGCTTTGACGCGCGTCACAATGCAATTGCATCTGACCGATTCCTGTAGATCTGACCGATGCAGTTGCATCTGAACTGCAGTTGTATCTGAACTGCAGTTGTACGATGTAACTGAACTACAGTTGTATCTGAATAGTTTATCCGACAAGACAAGTAACATATAAGGAAAGTCAGTGTACTATACGAATTGTTACAAAATGTGTGAATTTATAACCCACTTCCGGTAATTTTTATCAGGCGCGATCCTGATACAGCCATGACACATTTACGAATCTTGGATACAGCGCCGTTATTCGACGCTTTTTTGTATTACGTATTCGTCTTATGAATGAAGTATCAGCAAACATCTTCTACAAAATAATATATTCACGTCACCGACGTAATTTTCGGCTGGCGTCGGTATGCAGATATGATTTCGGAGAGAGGCAGTACATCACATAAAATCCCACATGCCAAATACTAAGATGGCGTCCCGTACGCATTGTTTAGACTCGAAGCTTTTGGCATGTTCTCAGTATCAACGTATGTTTGCCATTAATAAAACAATATTAATGTATGTATAAATTGTGTACTGAAAGTTCTATTATGTACGTATCATTTGTTTAATACATTATTTATTGTTTCGTTACAAATTAACATCTTCGACGGTGCAGCACAGTGCAAAATTTATGCCTCAGATCTGACAGATTCAATATTTCTTATTACACTGTGCTTTCTTATATACGCAAACGTAAAATGTGTCAACCGAGGACATTGGCCAGAATACATGCCTGGTAGCTGAGATCCTACAGCCTATTTGATGTAGACCACGGTTAGCCGTTCAGAGCCTGGTTTTGTGTGTGACTCTCGAGTCGGCAAAAATCTGTCTTCAAACATTCGCTTTGACGCACGTCCCGAAGAAGTTGTATCTGACCGATTCCTTTTAGATCTGGCCGATGCATTTGCATCTGAACTGCAGTTTTATCTTTTTAGTTTATTCGATAAGATAATAACATATAAGGAAATTCAATGTACTACGAATTAATACAAAATGTATGAATTTATAAATAAATTCTGGTCCGAACCAGCATCACCATTTCAGTGTTACACGACAAGGAAGAATGCGCGACACTCACGTCTCATAATCTTCTATCTAAGAATTATACACAAAGCGACACGTCACGATGCAGCTGCATATGACCGATGCCTTTTGGATCTGACCGATGCAGTTGCATCTGCACTGCATCTTTCTGGATCGGGAGAAAAATCAAGTAACAAGGAAATTCAGTGCACGACGAATTAATACAAAATGTGTGAATTTATAACCCACGTCCGTAATTTTTATCAGGAGCGACTCTGGTACTGCCATGACACATTTACGACGGAGCAAGAACTGTGAACTACGTGAAATGCAGTCAATTAAGGCGAGAATCAAGTGTTGTCAGATCTTATCTGGCTACTAATGGCATCCCTGGTGTGCGATGTAGGCTGAATACCGTCGGCTGGTCACTGGAAGGTGCAATAAAATTAACCAGGCTAGTTGATAGATTCTAGGGATTTGATGCTGATGGGAGTATTTAAATGTACAAGAATACTAAGCTTATCTGAGGGGAAGAAGGCAAGGATCTCAACCTTCCACTCTCCCCTGAGGGGAACGAGGCAAGGGTCTCAATCTTCCACTTTCCTCTGAGCGGAGGGAGGCAAGGGTATCAACCTCCCACTCTCCTCTGACGGGAGGGAGGCAATGTTCTCAACTTCCCACTTTCCCCTGAGGGGAAGGAGGCAAGGGTCTCAACCTACCACTCTCCTCTGAGGGAGGGAGGCAGGGGTCTCAATCTTCCACTTTCCTTTGAGCGGAGGGAGGCAAGGGTATCTACCTTCTACTTTCCTCTGAAGGGAAGGGGGCAAGCGTCTTAACCTTCCACTTTCCCCTGGGCGGAGGGAGGCAAGGGTCTTTACCTCCCACTCTCCTCTGAGGGGAACGAGGCAAGGGTCTTAACCTCCCACTTTCTGAGGGGAAAGAGGCAAGGGTCTCAACCTTCCGCTTCCCTCTCAGCGAAGGGAGGCAAGGGTCTCAACCTTTCGCTTTTTTCTGAATGGAAGGAGGCAAAGGTCTCAGTCTATATATAATATATATATATATATATATATATATATATATATATATATATATATATATATACTGAGAATGCCTCCTTCCCTTCAAAAAGCATTCAATACATTCAATATATATATATATATATATATATATATATATATATATATATATATATATATATATATATATATATATATATTTATGTGTATATATATTTTTTTTTAACATTCAATATATATATATATATATATATATATTGAATGTTAAAAAAATATTAAATTTCCGTTCTTGTTTTGTAAAATCATGATGTTTTTCTTACGAAACTTGATGCCCGTTGGTGTTCCTGGCGTCATTGTTTTCAGTTTGCATCATCGGGGGTTCGGGATTGTTTGTCCCTGTATCTTTAGGGTCCTCGATGTTGTGCTGTGCCGGTGGGGTTGTGCGAGCATCCAGACTAGTGTTCGTCGAGCCTGTCTGATAGAATACCCCTATTGCTCCCTGGCCTGTCGGCGGCGCGGAGGGTGAAATAAACGTCGCCGGATTCCCGTAATTTAAGTGTAGCCCGCCCTTATAAAATGTTTGTCAATTTTATATTCAAACATACTCATACTGATGGCATTAACACAATTAGTAGATAATCTGTTCATGACTGTTCCATTCATTTATCGGCCACTTGGAGAACTAGTATGTTTTTAATGCAATCTACACCATTCTTTTACTAACGCTATTTGAATACCCTTTGAAGCCGCAATGCCACATCAAGCATCGCAACTCTACTGACCGGGAGTCAACCGAAAATCACCCTCTACCTCCCGCCTCCCGTCCAACACTGTAAATCTTCCCGAAATGTCAGCAGGGCTCCCGCTCAGCACTACATTAATAACAGTAATAATTATTATAATAATTACAACGGCAGAGCGCATACCTTCGCTATGCAGAACAGTTCGCCAGTTGGAACAGACTCATGAATGTGAGATAAACCGCCCTTTCATCTGTTTATATTGCTTCAGGTTTGTATTATGAATGGCATTTACTAAAGTAAAAATCGTGAAATTTCAGAGGAAACTTATGTTTGATAAATTTGGCGCTCTACCCTAATCCTGGAAATCTCCCGGATGCAATGTTCAAAAGGTTGGGATGCATGCCACATTGCTATGATACTCCAGGCTGCGGTTACGTGGAAAATAAATAAAGACTTAAAGACGTCTAGAGTCTTAGGGGAACAGAACACAACAAATCCGCATGTTGGAGGAAACCACCTCCCGAACCCTCCACCGCGCGGCGTTGTCACATATTATCTGCTACTTTTGCGTTTACAAATGTTTGCATGCATGCAATTACACAAAATAATCAGTTAATTAGTAATAGTTAGTTACTCCTTACAGACATTCTGCATATTATATAAGAAAGGACACACCTTGATAGATATGTAGATATATTAATACACCAAACACACTACTAGATGTTCGCGAAAGCATACCAACCAGTTTCTCCAAATTAGACATCAACACAATTGGAAATAGTTCCTTTTTCCATACGAGTGAAATACCCACTTCCTCTTCTCCATGCTCAATCTTTATATACCTAAGCAAATTGCAATGTTTTTCGAATTCTTGCTTGTTTGTTCTTTTGCTTGTTTAGCAATTTGGGAAGAATGTAAGGGATAGGGTTTGGGTGGTTGACACCTGGTCGTGCAATAAGGCTGTTGAGTAACATGTGGGTAGGGATATATTATTTGAATTTGGGCGGTGTTTAACTTGAGGTTTTTCGATTTAGTTTATATGATTACCTATGTGATAATCAATTAATTCAATTTCGAATCTCTTGAAGTTTTACTCTCATTTGATGGTATATTTTGCTATCAACATATTCTCCTACAGTGACAATGTATGTTACAATGCTGCCAGTGACATTGACACTGAACGTGTGCATTAATACGGTTAACAAAGGCAAATATATAACTCAACTGCGCCATATTCAGGGAACCAATTTTAACACACATCTGAACATTTTTTTTTAATTGCGGCTAATAATGTTTCCTTATACTTCCTGTGATCCTTACGATAAGAAGATTGTCTTAGCAAATTACGCATTTAATGGCATGCTTAACGCCCTCCTAAGTGTTACACCAACCCCCATGGAGTAACTCAGTCGCATTTGTAATCTGATATGCGTGCGCGTTCCGGCAAAGCGCTTGTTATACTCACGTGTCTGACCGACGACAGTTCGATATCACATTCCACTCTCTCGTCCGGCGATTAAAACAGACCTGTCACATTTGTTTGGTTGAAGTCTGCATTTTATCTTAAATTTGTGTATAAATCCGTACAGCATTTTCATTGCTTTACCGCCCTTATGAAAATATGTCATCGTATTCCATGTTAAAATACCATATTGTTTTATAAAAGGTAAACCATGGTAGACCATGCAGTTACAATACACAACATATAAAAAAACGTGGTCTACCACAGTTTACCACGTAATGTCATGGTATACCACTGTATTACATGCAATACCATGTAATATCATGGTATACCATGCATTCCTACTCCGACTGAGTGTCAACATTTATCAGGCTACAAAATATACCTACATAAGAAAACTCCGCTAGGTTTTGTCCGAAATCTGCGTAGGATCAAACGAATTTGCTCTTTCACAGCCACTGTAAGTTTGTCATTGCATGTTAAAATAAAGGTAAGTTCGCTATATACTAAAGAGTAGCATGTCTTCCTCTTAGCTTAGAATAACTTCTTAAATATAAGGCAAAAACAGAAATTATTCCTCGTGAGCAATCACGCAAATGTTGATAGCCTATACGTGCAATTGTATTGACACAATGTGATCCTGTACAATATATTTCTCTCAACTGGCAATATGTATGACAGGTTCATACAAAGGGTTCATATAAATCGGGAATACCCATACCTCTTGATTGCTGCTGGTTTGCACACATGCTAAACTACACAGCCTTTACGTCTTTACGTCTACATTTCGTAGTCATAACAACTAACTGGTTGGCGCATCTTGTTTTTAATACATACCGTTAATCATGGTCCACAAAAGGTGGCCAAATTATTGTAGGCCCTACTTGACCTTAGTTTCAGCCAACTCTCTGCGTACCCCCGGAAAACCTCTCGCTTATCCGGGGCTACGCGTACTCCAGGTTGGGAATCGCTGGTTCACAACATAAAGCCAAAACTTTACCAGTTTGTCATTTCGACTCAAGAATACTGTACACTACCAACGAACTTCCGAGTCTAAACTTCGTCTGACTGACGCCATTTTAGTATAGGGAGTGTCACTGAAATTGTGCATTGTGGGATTGAAATTAAGTATCCCCTCTCCCCGAGTTCATATTTACATGCCGACAACAACTGAATGTAACGTCCGTCACGTGTCAGACTTTATTATTCATAAGATGATGACGCAATGTCAAGTAGGCGTCGCATTATAAATACTCGCATACGAAAGAAAAACGGCGCTATACACGATTTCTATAAACTTGTCTCGCCAGTATCAGAACCACTCCACTGTTTACGGCATTTAAGAAAATCACAGGACACAGGTGTTGCTCAGTCTTCAGTGTTACGCAACAAAAGTAAACGCAAGTGTATCGCGAAATCGCGTCCTGCATGGCTCAAACCCTGTTATCGATCTAATTTAAGCAACGTCTTCACCATTTCCCCGAAAAAGCTACTGGACTGAATATTCAAACAATTGACGCAATTATAAATACACTGTCTCATACAACTAATTCCTGCATAACATATATTTAGTGCACAGTGTGCCGTGCATCAATCTATATATACACAAGTCCGCATATGGATAGTAACCAACACAGACTGTGTGTATGGTGTGCGTCCTCGTTGTGAATGTACAGAGTCCGGTGATTAAAAATTATGATTTATTAAAAAAATACACTGTTTTTCATATCACTAACATGAATGCTTACATATGATAACCCAATAACTATGTCGGTCTGTTATTAACAAAGTCCCCGGTTGGCGGGATCTACTCCGGTGTCCTCGGTTGGCACCATAAACGTGTGTGTGTGTGTGTGTGTGTGTGTGTGTGTGTGTGTGTGTGTGTGTGTGTGTGTGTGTGTGTGTGTGTGTGTGTGTGTGTGTGTGTGTGTGTGTGTGTGTGTGTGTATATATTGGACAATCATTGAACTACTATGCGTGGGATACATTTGGTGACGAAATATGTGGTTAGGTTCTTGGATATTCACGGATGCCACCCATGGCAGACAAGCTCCACTTGCTGGATTCTCTCATAAGGAAGATGTTGGCTATGTTGGCATTGCCAGCTGGTCGTCAGTCTACAAGGCTGCATTGATTCCGAGAGATAATAACCGACAGCCAGTAAGTATTTACTTGCACGTATTGGCATGACACGCATAACCATCAGATATATATATATATATATATATATATATATATATATATATATATATATATATATATATATATATATATCGATTCTGCTTATTTACACAGTCTGCCAAAGTTAAAAAAGATTGCCGCCCAAAGCATAAACTCCATATGGCAAGTGTACAGTGAAGCCTTTAGCCTATGGATAGGCTAGTCTGAAATAGTTGTAAATTTTGTTTTTAAACTCTGCTGTTAGTTACACAACCAGTAGATAATGTGTTCCTTCCGTTTATCGTTCTATGTAAGACTTAATACTTTCTGAAATGCAATCTACCCTTGTTTATTTCATGTCTTCCAGTTCGTCTACCTTCCATAAGTGATGGCGCAAATGATTATATAAATTTTCACAACCACTTAATATTGTCTATTTGATTTCCTCTCAATTTGCTCTTCTCTAATGTTTTAGGCGCTTTTCATAAATAAGGTCTCGCGGTTCTGGAATCAGATTAGTTTGGATTCTTTCTAATACATATATGTCCTTCTTAAGAAATGGCATCTAGATTTGTATACAGTTTTCCAAACGAGGCATGGCGTTTCATACTGATGAATAATGAACTATTTTGCTTTTTGTTATATTATCCCAATGAACCAAACAATTAAATTACGCTTTGAAACTGCAATCCCACACCGCTTTCAAACTGTCAAGCCAGTATCGATTGTTACTCCGAAATCTGTTTATGGTTGTACCCATATCAGCATCTCCCATTTTATATATTCCATATGCATTTACATTTACACGTCTTGTGTCGGGCCTGCACAGCTATTTATATAGTACATTTTCTCAGCCCAGTCACGGACGAGTCGACCAGTACTCCTAAAATTCATCCCAAATTAATATAGTGCGCTCGTCCACTGTCATGAATGTTTCCTGCACTCTGACGTGTGCCTCCCGGACACTTTGGCCGAGTTCAACTTACCGACCAACACCGACCAGTGGTCGATGAACAAAGCCAACATATTACGTGTGACGCAAGCTTACATGTGCGTGACATGCAACATACCAATTGGTACAGCTTCCAATGTCTCTAAATGTAATATCAATAACACTAATATCGATCACTATACTAGCACAAACAGAACAATAATTGTATATTACGAAAAAAAATCCATTCGAAGAGGATGACTGTAATACGGACAAATGCTCTTCTTGTTTCTTATGACGCTACGTTGTTTGCCATACCGACCATTCTTTGACCAGAGCTTCCACCTGTGGAAATGTTGGTCGATGTGACGTAATTCTGGCCAAATCGGGTCAGCCAGAATGCGTTATACTTACACTGCAACTTGATTGACCACTGATCGGTGTTGGTCATAAGTCAAACTCGCCCCTGCTGTACAAGGTACTTCCCTGGCCATTGTTTGACCTTTCAAGCCATCTAATCTTGGCTTGGTGTTTTGACAGCGCACAATTTGTACCTATAACCTAGACTTTCTATTTCACCCCTTAGCACGCATTACACATCGTCTCATTTTCAAACTGGTCACAGTAAATTTCGACTTTGTAGCACACAGCCAGCTACGACTTCGAAGAAAACACGGATGACAGATTGCTTGAGCTGGATGGTCGCCTGAACTACTTCATCTTAGTGGACGCGAATATAACATTGACTGAATTCAAAGTGAAACTACGACAGGAGTTCATTGATGGTATGAATTTTCATATTGTGACTTGTTTTGGTTATAAACAAGAGTATGAACATAATATGTCGGCTTGCGTGTGTGTGCATATATATATATATATATATATATATATATATATATATATATATATATATATGTATATGTATATGTATATGTATATGTATATGTATATGTATATGTATATGTATATGTATATGTATACGTATACGTATATCTACATATATATATATACATATACATATACATATACATATACATATACATATACATATATATATATATATATATATATATATATATATATATATATATATATATATATATATATATATATATATATATATATATATATATATATATATATATAAATATATATATATATATATATATATATATATAATATATATATATATATATATATATATATATATATATATATATATATATATATATATATATATATATATATATATATATATATATATATATATATATATATATATATATATATATATATATTAGTGCCCTGCGCGTGCCTAGAATTTGATCCCAAGCCCAGCCCGCAATTAGCAGTTAGAGTCCAGGCCCGCAATAATTTTTCAGACCCGGCCCGGCCCTGGCCCGCAAACTAGAATTTACGACCAGGCCCTGCCCGGGCCCGACCCAGACCGTGAATGCTTGGCCCAGGCCCGGCCCGGCCCGCAAGTTTCAGGCCCAGGCCCGGCCAATACCCGCGGGCCAAAGATGGGTAAGCCCGCGGCCCGCAAGTCCACGGTCCGCTAAGTTTAGAGAAGATAAACCTATAATCTTATAACATAGACGAAAAACAAATAAACTATAAAACAGACTTATTGTTTTATTAAATAAAAAAAATATATATATATATATATATATATATATATATATATATATATATATATATATATATATATATATATATATATATATATATATATATATATATATATATATATATATATATATATATATATAAATCCAGCACCACTAACTTCTTCAAACTTATACGAATATCCTGAAGAAAAATAAAGAAACACTTCTTAGTATCATTACTAATAAATATGATAACAGTTGTTATATTTGGCTTTAACCCCAATTTATATTGTTAATTGAATTAGCTCAACTAAGTTAACATAATTTAATATGATATTTCAATTAAATGTCACCCACTGGCACTGACACCCTGTGGCATTTCCAGCAGGCCTGCTGTCACTAGCCTGAGACAGACAGGTTCAGACATGTGTGAATCAGCACAAGTGTGAATGAATTAGGACTGGGGAGAAATACCAATTACGAACTGGGTTGGGTACTGGGTAGTGGGGCTAGTGGCCTAGTGGGCTCTTGGCAGTGGGTAGGTCATTCAGGTGGGCAATGTTTGGAGGGAAGACCTAGACAATAGAATGTCCACTGGTAGGGTCTGATAGGGTCAAAGGGTGATAGGTTGATGGTTAATCATTATTAATATTTCTAAAGTAAACATTTGGGGCTGGCTACTTCCAGCCAAGTGAACTTATGGGGGCATTAGATTCCATGCAAGGTCTCAATTTGCCACTATATAATACTAACGAAATAATTTTAAGCATTCATTAACCGGAATTACAATTTATAATCAGTTTTTATTAAACAATAAAGTAATAATCGGTGTTTTGTATGAATATTTTTATCATGTCCAGGGCCAGCCCAGGCCCGGCCAGGTCCGCTCACACTAGGCCCGGCCCAAGCCCGATGTGTTTAAATTGTTGTCAGCCCAGGCCCGGCCCGGGCCCGCAGTATGTAGGCCCAGGCCCGGCCTGGCCCATGAAATTATGTAGAGGCCCGGCCCGGCCCGGCCCGCGGGTTCTACTAGTAGATAGAATACAACTACAATCGACATAATAATCTTCATACATTAAGTAAGGCGTCGATATTCTCCAAAACGTTTATTTTATATTTCTTCTTAAAATGATTTATATTAGCAGACATTGTAATGTTTAAGGATTGAAACAATTGTTGCACTTCTGCTATTTTGTAGATTGGCAGGTAATACTGTCTTACTGACTTCGTACATTATCATAGCAATTTTCAATATTCAATATTTATGTATCTGGAATGACATAGATACCATGCATTGACCACAATTCACGTATTTGTGACAAATCCAAGCAGTTAATATTAGTTTTATATACTATACCATATTTTGCAGCAATACCAGACGTATTGCTATTGAACAATAAGGAAATCGTTGTTTTCCAACGAAAGATGTAGTTTTATGTATTATTGCAATGCCTTTTAATTTCTCTGGAACCTGACGCGCTAAGTTACATTTATTATCATTTAGAATTCCTACATACGGTGTTATGCTTACCTATTTTACGTAAGAGTTAAGCATTACATTGTTTCGACAGTTTGAAAACAATGTATGGTGTGTCTTGGCGACATTTAAAGACAGATTATTTACATAAAACGTCATGTTTAGCTTACCAATTCATTACTTTTATGCTGAAGAATAATTTAGAAATGTTACAACTATCATGTATGTATACTTTAAAGAGCTTCGGTCCCAAGAATGGCAATCATATTTATATATAAATAACTAGTGAGCCAATTATTGGCAAAACCTGTCACACAGTAGTGGTTAAGCATCTTAAGTAATACATTATGATCAATGGCATAAAAAATGTCTAAGTAAACAAACAAGAACAAATAGTTGATTTAGCTTCTGCTGTCTTAAACTCTTCTGTTAGTTCTAATAATATAATTGCTTTTGTTGTATTTCATTTTAAGATTTTATTTTTGTTGTTGATTTTCAGATTTTTTTTGCTCGACTAAGTCTATTTACATAAGATTGTATGATCTAATTTAATGAGATCGCGAACGGTAAATGATGTAAAAACAAGTCCGAGGTATACGTTCGCAACTGTCATTCCACTTGTCTATATACTACTTTCATATGAGCTGTTACGTATGTGGAAATGGTTTTATAGCATGCGAAGGAACAGAACCCTTTTCTATCACTGAAAGAATTGTTATGTTTACACGTTCTTAAAATACTAATGACATCCTTTCATTATTAATGATGGCTAAAACATTGATTTCGGATTACAGTTTTTTAAATACTCTGACATACATTTTCATTATGCACTGTTATGTGTTTTACTAAATTAGCCCCCACATTTATTAAGAACTCGCTAAGAGCAGTATTAACATATTTCTTATTTCGAAATACATACCCAGCTAACCATTTAACGTCCTTATTACTTTCCCAGATCATAACTGGTTAAGAAAACATTTGGGGAACGTTGTGGGAAGGCCTCAAATGCAGTTTCATGTTCGTTCCCCGTCCTTACAACACGTTCTTACAAAACCTTTAGGCAACCTTTTAATAGTGAACTTACAAAACCTTTAGAAAACCTTCAGAGAACAATCCTTGCTTAAAAAACATACACACACAATCCCTTTAGGGATGACTTTAATAAAACCCGATACTTTATTCCATATAGCTAGGTTCTCTTGCGCAATAACAAATTCATAATTATTTAAAATAAAAATTTATTTTGGCATGTTCACCGTGTCAAATAGATACAGTTGCGGTGTGTTATGGCTTCAGTAAAACAACTCATATCCATGACACCTTGTACATGTGTTGTATTCCCAACTATATTATAGTGACACACGTTTATTTTGGTTTTCCTGGAGTAAGGGAAGGTTGGACATGTAGAGACGAAAACAGAGCAGCAGAAATAGATCTCGACATACCTTCACTGAGGTACCTGTGAATTGGAGGGAAGGCCTAGACAATTGTATGTTCTCTGGTAGTGTGATAAGTTGATGAGAAATGATGGCTTCTGCAAATCTCTGTCTAAAGTAAACATGTTTGGCTGGAAACTTGCAGCCAAGTGGACCTATGCATTAAACTATGTATCTATATTTTTGTGTGTACATCTGCAAGTGTACATATAACATGCAGGGAAGAGTAAATTAGCTTCAGTTTCAGATCTTTTGCAGCACCAACTGGAATAAAAAGTAAGCCAGTTGTAGTGATACATAACAAAATTGTGTATACATATTTAAATGCTAGTGTATAAAGGCGAAACCCAATGATTTAGCATTAAAACACTGCTTAAATAACAACTTGGTGCATAGAAATTACGTATGTAGTTACCCGGTTTTGTTAATTTGATGGTTGAATATAGGAGGAAACTCCACACCCTGCAAATCTTCAGCCACAACTTTACGTTCCTTTCAGAAAAAAACATTAATTTTAACAAGCATCTACAACTTTTAAAATGTGATCAAATACCCCATGAACAAATGTCTTAGTGTATAAATATTGTATAAGCAAAACAACCAGAACTTAATTATGTTACATGTTTCTACATAAAACATAAAATAATAATGCTCAACATATTTAATTCATGTTTGCTTTATGTTATAGCCTACACATATGGCTACATTTGTCCCACTGGATATAATTACATTCAGCCACTCATAAATTATCTAGTAGCAGGGTGCTTTTTTGCTTTCTGATTTCATACTCATTTTAAAAATTGTCAACGTTTGACATAGTTCTACATAAAACGTGATTGTATAGCTTACATCTTTGTCTACATTTTCACCACTGGATGTAAGGACATTCAGTCACTCAAACATTGTTTCGTGGCAGGGTGAAGTTGGTCTATATTTGCATTCAGTTGTGATGAAATTAAATTTCATAGCAGTATTCCCATGATAGCATAACGTGTTGTAGTTATTATCATTCTATTATAGTAAAGAGCATCTTAGCAACCAACAAAGTGATACCTCATTCGTACTTTTATGATAACAATTAGCATTATACATATGAACTGACAGAAGCAGTGACTTGTATATATGTTTGCCAAATTGTTCAGTGTTATTATACCGTATAAAATATCCAGCATTCATGGTGTGATATTTTTAGTGCAAACTTGTGTCAGTGAATAATTATCAAAACCAAACTTACGTCTTGGAGCAATATGATATGACAGATATGAAGACTGAAACAGAGGAATTGTACGTAAGAATATATATATGTATATATATATATATATATATATATATATATATATATATATATATATATATTTATATATATATATATATATATATACACACACATATATATATATATATATATATATATATATATATACATATATATATATATATATATATATATATATATATATATATATATATATATATATATATATATATATACACATATATATATATATATATATATATATATATATATATATATATATATATATATTATATATATATATATATATATATATATATATATATATATATATATTAATCCCAAATGCATGTACATGTATATGAACTGTGGCTATTGGTGGATGATACAGGAAACTTAAAAATATATTATATGTGCAACATTAAATGTGCACGTAGAGCTTGAGCATTTTCAAAATGTTCTGTGGTAAACCAATATTTTATGGTATGTGTGAAAATTGTGTGTTTAAAAATCATGTTTTTGCACTGATTGACTCGGCCACATTTACACCTGAAAAGCTCCCAGAGAGTACCTGAGACCTCCATTTTTCAAAACAATTCATGTGGGAGCCCCCAGACTTCCCCTCGCAGAGGAGGAGTTGCACCCCCCGGGCTCCCCCCAGCCGGCTCTAGGTGCCTTAATTTCAGGAGTTTTCTTCTTCTCCACTAATCCCTGTAATTACTGTTTTTGATGATTATGGGATTCCTTTTCCGTTGACTAAAACAATGGGATGATGTTCTTTATTGTATCTGCAACCCATTTGAGGTGTGAACATGCAATAAAAGAAAACACCATTATTCACTGTCGACATTGTCATTGAGCACACTATAGAGCGCATTATTGAGACGACTGCAAAGTTTTCATGTGTATAACCGGAACGCAGTGAGCACACCATAGAACACACAATTGTGACCAATGCCACTGCTTTGACTGCTGATTACCTAATTCACCAGATCATCAATCATACTGCCACGTTTTCATTTCTATAACCGCCACGCAATTAAGAGTCAAAGAGAGAACATATAAACAAAAGGCACTTCGATTACACTATACGAACATGCAGAAACATTACAATTGTATTTACACTTATTCACGACTAGTTAAATTCAAAATGTTACATAAAGGAAAACCACGGAAGTTATGCGACCAATCATGCACAGCAAGCATATTTTCTGCAGAAAGTTACACCACCACACATGCGCAGTAAGAACACTTCCGGTACTGGTAGTAGCTAACATCCAGTATGTATACTCTTGCATTAAGATGTGTGTTTTGAAAGCGGCATTGTTTTTAGATGTCACCTGTTGGTCCACGACCAACATGGAACACGACACTATATAGTATTATTTTTGTATTGTTTACTCATGTTATATCATCGTTACACTATAATCTACCGTAGTTCAAATTGTGGTATTAATTAAATAATTAAAACCAGTTTGCCGATACACCTTTCTATGCATGCAAGTCACCAATGATTAAGTTGCCTATTTTAAATAATTTTGATAGCTAATTAATATCATAGATTTAATTTAATTAATTAATATCACATTTACTCACTTTTACTAAACTACAATATGCAGCATGATAAAATAAAAACATTCTGCCAACAAAATATTTCAATTGTTATTCTGGATAACATTAATGTTAAACATGTTTGACAGACCGACTCACACCACAATCTCAACAGGCATTGCCGATATGGTGTTATATAAAATTCCGCTTATTAATATATTATAGACCGAAATACCTTCAATATAAGTTCACAAATGTTCTATCAAAGTTTTGTAAGTTCGCCAAAGGTTCCATCAGTATTTTATAAGAACGTTTGGAAAACAACAAGAAAACTGTCCACGAGGCCTTTCCCAGAACGTTACTTCCAATCGTTTTCACAACCATTCAAGAACGTGCTATGAACGTTAAAGTGTTAGCTGGGTGCGAACGTTCTGTATTTGTTATATATTCACTGACGTATATATAACGTTTTCATAAAATTAGCATATTACTTTCATGTTTAATGTCAAATACTAATAACGAACAGCGCTTCTTTTATTTACTAATGATTTATTATTTTTATTATGTATTCTTAATGTTCTAGGGATTATATTCAACTTAAAAAATACCATAACGTTTCTACAACTCCCCAAAACGTTACATTTACCATCTTGGTCCCAAGAGGGGACTTTCAGGGTCTGTCCATTTTATTTGTGTCAATTCAACTTGTTAAAAACAAATAAAAAACACTCTTTATAAAGGCTACAATAACCAAGATACAACTGTTCAGCAATGATATTTGAACAAAATGTGTATGTGACAAAATACAAACCAAACCATAACTTAATTACTTAATTTATGCGCCTACCCTGAAGTCAGCGTAACTGCGCATCGGTCTGCTCACGATACTCCCACGTGGTTATAACATCGTGAAATCAACACAGACGTTATATTGTCGAGTGAAATCAAATCCATGACGCAAACAGTAAACACAAATAATACACGTATTGGTAAAATAACCGAAAACATTATAAGTGGCGTCTTCTTGAGGATAATTTCTGTTGTGGATATATTACAGTAATTTAGTTCTGAGTGTGAATACGTGATAGCAAAACCTAAATGTTTCCCCAGCACAGTGTGTTCTATGTATAATATTATGGAGATGAACAATAAATGAAAATGTTTGCCAACTTGTACAGAAATTAATGACATTACTCTATGTGGATCACATTTTGGTTTGACATTTTTTTTACCGTACTATAACTTTTTACAAGAACACTTGGGTAAGGTGGTCCTTTCAAGATAGCAAAACCAAAATGTTTTTTTTATATAAAAATAAATAATAAATGAACATGTTGACCACCAACTCTTAAATGACATTACTCCTTTAAATGTGACTATATTATATATATTTTTAAAATTACATGGAAAGCCCAGTGTTTTGCCTTTTCATTAAGATAAATAAAATGATTAATTTTACCATTATGCTATGGATATTTGACATATTATGCTTTATAGAATATGAACATATAACATTTTGCAACATTCCTGCAAGTTTTATATTATATTTGAATAGTAAATAAATTTCTTGTTATGGCTTATTATAATTTCTGGTAAATGTGTTGCTGAAGTAGATTTTGTTATGTCAGATATTTCAAAACTATGTACGGGACCCCCTGACTTTATAAGAAATGGATTTCAAACAACAACAAAAATCCAATGGCTTCCTTGTCCACTTGCTATCTGGGCCTTTTCCTTGGATTGCAAATCTTGTTAAAGACTTTAGGCCTACATCTCTATACGACGAATAACCTAAGTAGCACTAGTTACATTATTAGTAGTTATTAGTAGCAGTATTACCAGTAGTAACACTACACGCAGTAGCAATAGCAGCAGTAGTAGCATTTGTAACAGTTGTAGCAGTGGTAGCAGTACAACGTTACCACCAGCAACATTATTCGTACTAGTAGTTTGTGCAGATGATAAAATATAATGTACATCACTTTTCGTTTACTTAGTAATATTCTTTGTCGCCAGACGAGTCCATTCCCGTGGTGCAACTGCAGCTGGGCAGTGGCAATGAGGCGTTTGCTAAAACCCATGATGCCGCCCGGAATGGAACTCCGGTATTAGTGATGGCTGAAAACGCCAAGATGAGGAAGGCGTTTTTGGAGAAAATGAAAGCCAAACATGGGTATGTTTTTATGGTCAACAGAAATTCACAGATGCTGATAATGTTGCTTTTAGATTACCATTGGAATGCTGTGTCGCAGTGATATCCAGCCTGGAATTGCAAGAATGTCATGGTTACAGTGAAATCGCTGTTGGGCAGGCAATTTTATCCTTAAAACCGATCACCATCATCATTATTATTATTATTATCATCATTGTCTTCATCATCATCACCATCATAATTATCATCATCATATGATGCCGTGCCTGTTGCAGGCGTAGGCGACAATGACCCTTCACTTCACATGTGTCTTCAAACAGTTATGTTATGCTCTTTCCTAGTCAAGCTGTTACACCATCGAGGATTTTAATGTTTGGCCGAACTCTGCTTTTTTCTTGATTTTGTAATTTTTCTTGATTTTGCGCATGATCTTCATTTCAGCGTTTGTTTTTCTAAGAATATCCTAATTACCTTTCCATTCTGTCCACGATACTCTGAACATTCTTCTCAAAAACACATTTATGTAGATTCTTTTATCGTTGTTGATTGTTTGGTCATTGACCATGATTCACGCCCATAATAAAGCAGCATGGGCTCTATGTAGCATTGCAGAACGTCTTACCCCACTTTAAATGATAGTGGAGACCGGGACTAACTGGATTAACTGGGACATCCCTCTAGTCAAGTGGAAAATTCCAAGTCAGGTAAATTCGTTTAGCCCTATTTTCTGAATAGAAAGGAAACCTCTTTCAGTCACCAGACGGTTGTTTTTTCTAAAACATACTTGAATATCATATAGGTTTAAATGCAGGTTTCACCATTCAAAATAATGTCCATTGTGAAAAACATGAAACGTAAACTGTCATGGACTTTTAATACCAAAACATAACAATGATGGAACCGCATAGTAAGCTAGGGATTTAAGACGAGCAATTCTCAAAGATGTGACTGAGTTCTCCCCGTTGTTCATGTGCATATATTGTTATGGCTCACTAGGACACTTGTGACGGGGCTAACTGGGACATTGTCCCATTAAACTTAGTGTTCAGTCTCCTCATAATGTTTGCAACACTTGGCAGATGAGCCACCATTGTCAACCCATGACCATCTATAGCAAAGGGCATCGGTCTGGCATTTCCACGAGCATTCACACCAGAGAATGTCATATCTGACTTCCAGGTATCAGGTTGGTATATGACCCAAGTTGGCATATGAGCCTCTGGAACCCCACTTCAGAGTGCAATGTCAGCACAGCGTCATTAGCGAAGAACATCTCACTAATCAAGACCTGGTGTACTTTGGTTTTCGCTCACAGACTGGCCAAATTGAACAGCTTCCCATCAGTCTTCGTATGTAAACACACACCTACTGAAAATGAGCCGCATACATAGGAAAGCAACAAGGAAAGAACCACGGGGTGTTGGGGTGGCACCTCATTAGGGGGAGTAAACAATAATAATGTCAGCACTAAATATTTACAGCCAGAGAGAGAGTAATTAGTGGTAGCTGTAATTATCCACCAGGTTATCGTCCCAGTGACCCCATCAGTGGACAGTCTGTTGTCTTTGGTTCCCCTTCTAGTCTGGCCTACCTGAATGATTAACCTTTCATTCCCTTCCATAGTTCACAGTAAACTGTCAATTGTATTCGTGCGCGCTTGGGCTGCCACACGGGGTAATTGTCTGACCCTATTATTGATATTACCGTACGTTTATACGCTGTTCGCTACTTTAATTTTACATTGTGTGTGACAGTAAAGGTATGTGGATTATGATGTTACAACTTGGAGGTGTCTGGTTGCCTGGATTTTAGTATTTTATGTGACACAAGTTTCATATTTGCCGCCCTATCGTCAATGAACTAGAATCGTCGCCATGGTGATCGTGTACACAAGCCACCGACTACGCCAACTGTGTCAGCGTTCCACGAAATCGCTCATGCGTGTCTCCAGCGCAGTCTACTATGACCTGAAGCAACTGGGCATTTGTTACGCAACACCAACACACAGAGGAACCACTGGCGGTCAGTGTCGTCTGCGAGCGCCAGAACCAATTCCACCTATTGTGACAACGACGAGGAAATCTGTTATTAAACAAACTGGTGTAAACAATGCTAACTTGATTATACTGACTTCGATGGAATCGCGTAATGGGTCTACCACTGCGCGAAGCTGCTCTGATCGATCTCTTACCAGTGCTGTGACGTGTGTGCTCCTCAACACCCGATCTGTCTGTAATAAACCAGTAACAGTTAAAGAACACATGATTGATCAAAAAGCCGATTTAATGTTTCTGACCGAAACATGGTGCAAGCCAAGCAAGAGTGCCGTTCTCAACGAGTTAACCCCGCCAGGTTACAGCTTCATTGGCGAGTGCCGTTCGTCGAAGCGTAGAGGCGGTGTCGGATTGTTATATAAGTCGGCATATAAATTCCGCAAGACTACAACCAAACGATATGACACATTTGAACATTTAGACGTTAAATCAACACAAACGTCGAGACCTGTGCGTGTTGTCATTATTTACCGACCACCTACCACCTCCGTACAGTCGTTCCTTGACGAATTCACAAAGTACGTAAACGAAATAGTTGTTACACGGCAAGACATCCTCATTGTCGGTGATTTCAATCTTCACTGTGAACTTAATAGTGCGCCTGGTGTAAAGTTATTGAATGACATTTTAGCAGAAAACAACTTAAAACAACATGTCACAGAACCCACACATATGAAGGGACACATGCTAGACTTGGTGATAACACGCTCATCCAGTTCAATCGTGTCGTCAACTACAGCGTACCCCAGCAGCATATCAGATCACTACAGTGTCGTTTTCCGTCTGTCGTCTGCTAGCCCAGTGTCTGCTCGTGCCGTGAAACAGCTGCGTGATTTTCGCGGACTTGATCTGGTTCGCCTCGAAACTGACCTTTCTTCGCGTCTTGCATCAATAGATACTACTCTAGATGTGAATACCATGGTCGGCCAGTACGAGCATGCGGTCTTATCCACTATTGACTTGCATGCCCCAGTTACTGTGAGAATGAAAGTTTGCCGACGCAAGGAACCGTGGTACAATGACGACATCCATCAAGCCAGGGCATTAAGACGTGCAAACGAGAAGAGATGGAGAACAACGAAATTCGAGGTGCATCGCCAGATTTTTGTTGAGCATCGAACAGCGGTCAACAACATGATCAAGCGAGCGAAGCGTGCTCACTACGAGTCAGTGTTGTCATCACTTGACCAGCGAACATGCTTTCGTGTGGTTAACACTCTGCTAAAGCCACCGGGAATAATTCTTCCACAATCCAGTAACACTGAAACACTGTGCAATGACTTCGCAACCTACTTTGCAGAGAAAACACAAAGAATTAGAATGCAGATACACACAAAGCTTACCAATGATGAAGAGTATTCTTGTTGTGCTATCGACTCTGGCAGCCAAAGTCAACGTTTGTCGAACGAACTCAATCGACTGCTACCTACTAGTGAAGAGGAAATGAAGAACATCATCAGCCTATGCCCATCAAAGACATGCAGCCTGGACTCTTGCCCCACTGATCTGTTGAAGAAAACAGTTGGTGTGCACATTCCTTATCTGGTGGCAATAGTGAATAACAGCTTTAAGCAAGGACTATTTCCGATCACGTTGAGAACAGCAATAGTAAAACCACTTCTGAAATCCGACACTCTCGACAAAGACATGTTAAAGAACTACAGACCAGTGTCAAATATAGCATTCGTCGGCAAAGTCTTGGAGAAAGTGGCAGTTCGTCGTTTGCTTGACCATCTGACATTGAATGGGCTGCACGAAGAATACCAATCGGCATATAAGATGCTTCACAGTACAGAAACAGCTCTACTGCGTGTTCAGCATGACATTGCTAGTGTACTCGACAAGAATCATGCAATGCTGTTTGTCATGCTGGACTTATCAAGTGCATTTGACACGATTGACCATGAACATTTGCTGACACTACTGCACGACGAATACGGTGTGTGTGGAATAGCGTTATCATGGTTCCGGACGTACTTGGAAGACCGCACCCACTGTGTCAAGATAGACTCAAAAACATCCGCGACTATTCCGCTACAGAGTGGTGTGCCACAGGGCTCGGTCCTTGGGCCAGTTATGTTCACTCTATACACCACCCCATTGCAGCGGATATTCAAAAGACATGGCATAAAATACCATAAGTATGCCGACGACATTCAACTATATGCGTCGTACAATCCCGCTACATCAGGCGACCAAGTGATAACTGCGAGGCGACTCGAAAACTGTATTGGGGAAGCTAGACGATGGATGGCGCTGCGCATGCTGAAACTAAACGACGAAAAAACAAAGATGATGATCTTTACATCAAAACATCATCTCAGGATGTACGGAGGCTGCTCCTTGAGAATCGGAGATGATACGGTTTCACCATCAGATCGCATAAGGAGTTTGGGAGTTCACATGGATCAACATCTGACGATGACAGATCATGTGACTGCTGTGTGTGCCGCATGTAACTACCATCTGTACAGACTGTCGTCAATACGGCACTATTTAACAACTGAAGCCGCGAAAAGCGCTGTCAATGCACTCGTCACCTCTCGCCTGGACTACTGTAACTCCTCTTGCATAACATACCGTTATCACAGACAGCCCGGTTGCAGCGTGTCCAGAACAATGCAGCCAGGCTAATAACACGCACCAGTAAACACGACCACATCACACCAGCGTTGAAGGAGCTGCATTGGCTGCCGGTTGAGAGCCGAATCGCCTTCAAGATGTTGGTAATGACTTATAAATGCATCAATGGTTTGGCGCCGTCTTATCTTGCAGAACTTGTTCAACCACGAAAACGTGACGGACGCCTACGCCAGAACTATGCGCCAACACTGCACCAAGGCATAACAAATAAGTGTATTGGCGATTCGGCATTTGGCGCAGCAGCACCACGACTATGGAATAAATTACCTGTGAACATTCGTGCATCGGGGACACTTTCTGTGTTTAGAAAGTGTTTAAAGACATATCTTTTTATTGGACATTTTAATTAATTTAAATTGTTTTGAAATGATGGACATTGCTTTATAATTTTTTTTAAATGTTATATACATTTTAATTAGTGCTTAGATTTTTATATTAATTTATATAGTTTACATAAAAATTTTTTTAGTACAGTATTAGTTTAGTTTAGTTTATATAATTTGCATACACATTTTTGTACAGTATTTATTTATTTATTTTTATATTAGTTTACATAATTTCCATATTAATGTACGTCTTTAAACCAGTGTTTAATTTGTTTAAAATTAATTTATATAATTTACATACAAAGCATTGTAAGTCTTAAAACAAAAGTTTAATTTTATTTATATAATTTACATTCCTCTTTTAGTATTGTACGTCTTAAAACCAGTGTTCATATATATATATTTTTAATAAGGTACATTTTATCTATTTATATTTATTAATATACATTTGTACAGCGCATCGATCCGCCATGCGGGAATTAGCGCTATAGAAAAAATATTATTATTATTATTATTATTATTGTCTACTCCTCCCGCCAATTTTCACCATCTCTGCAGGCCTGAAACTGTGACTCAGTGTATGACTCTACAGACATGTCCATGTAGTGGGACTGGTATGTAGTGGGACTTAGTGGTTACAATAATGTAATACTGTATATTAAACAAATTAATAATGTGTTTGTATACATTACGTTGTTTTTTTTTCAAATAAAACAAACACTTAATATAAAGCCAAAACATTTTAAATTAATTCAAATACATTTGTAAATGTGTAGCCAAAACATTTGTATTTGCATTTGTTGGCGACCCCAAAACATATGCATTTGTATTTGAATCCGTTCCTGAAAAATGGCATTTGTATTTGAGTCAAGTGAAATATTTGCATTTGCATTCAAATGCGTTGACATGCATTTGTTAGCAAGCCTGCTTCACACCATTGTGAACTTGATGGAAAGGTGGGTGTATGGTGGGTGAACAGCCATACGTAAAACACGTCCAAACAGGCGGACATATTCTAGTCAGGTATATATCTAATAAGGATATAAGTAATTCTGTCTGAACCAAACAACCAGAACAGTGTCGAAGGCAAGTGCATGAAGAGCCAGCTAGCCAGCTTTTGTATGGAAGCATCCTTTTTTGTTTTCCCAAACACCGGGACACTGGTGAGATAGCTATTGAAGACATTGTCTCACTGCAATGACTTCTACCTCAGACGGACATGGCGTTTCCAGTGCTAGACCTACTTCAAAAGTCCACTATACGGATCATACCTTTACTTAATGCATTGTTATATACGGACCAATGAGTTTTAAAAGAGGCATTTCGATGTTTCTATTGTGAAATCTACTATATATTTGACTTTTTCAACGTGTCTGTATAGCTCAAGTGTTGGTTGTAGGCTTTTTCGTGTGTAAAATATATATAACTAAAATGGCAAAATATACTTTTCTTCTCATTATATGCCTACATGATTTAACACGTTTCAAGTCAAGACTAGCTAGAGGACTTCGAATGTTGAATTACTGCTCGAGCCCCAAAACGTATTGTATTCTCTATATACAGGGTATATGTCGTAATAGTACTAGTAGTTATAATAACAATGCACCCACGCCTAGATGAGAGTCCATGTAATAAACATATGCATTATGTTAAGAGAGGTGTTGTTTGTCTTGCACAGCCACTTAGAACCTATATCTATATTAGTGCATTTTGAATGGTGAAGAAAGTGAAAAGTGTCCCACTTACCTCGGTCTCCCCTACACATTTGTTTTAATTAAAATGTTTTTTATGTTCTCGTGAGCTGTTTTTGCCAGAATAATTCGTGTCTTGATGTGAACATTGCGTCGGCCATCCGAATTTATTAACGATCCTAGATAGCTAAGCGTATTAACTTGAGTCAATTTACCAAAATGTTGCTTGTTGGTGCATAATTGATATTGTCAGCAACTGTGTCAGTGTTATTGTCAGCAACTGTTATTGTCAGTGTTATTGTTCTAAGTAAAAACACAAGTTTTACAAGTATGCTTACTTTTCAGAAATGACGGCGACGCACACACGAACTTGGTAACTATATTATGATTTTGTACCACTTAATATATTATCAGTATACCTAGTGTTGTCAACGCGTTGAGTACTCTTATGCTTCTGGATATCTTAGTAGTCTGACACCCTAGATAATAGTCAAAATGGATCCCAGTGTGCGTGCGTGCGTGCGTGTGGGCGTGCGTGCGCATCCGTATCGTAAGAAGGATATAGATACGCTTGAACGCATACAGAGAAGAGCAGCTAAAATTATTCCAGAACTGAGAGAACTTAGTTATGAAGAACGGCAAAAAGAATGTGGTTCAACAAGCCTAGACACAAGGACGTCAAGAGTAGATCAAATTGAAGTTCTTAAGGTATTAAATGTGTATAAAAATATTGATAGAACTATTTTTTTCTCACTCAAGAAAGATAATAGAACTAGATGACACGAAGCAACAGTAAGTAAGGGATCAGTGTAGATTGGATATCAGGAAGTACTCGTTCTCACACAGGAAAATAAATTAATGGAACAAATTATCTACAGATTGTATAACTGCTAGCAGTGTGAATATGTTTAAAAACAAGGTTGACACATATCTCAGGAGGGCGGGTTACGCATAGATGAACATTGTTGGACTTTCGATAAGCCAATAGCTTCCTTGTCCATTTGCCATCTGGGCCTTTGGCTTGGAGGGCAAATCTTGTTAAATCTTGTGTTTGTGTATGGTAACGTGCGTGCGTGCGTGCGTGCGTGCGTGCTGGTACGCATTATTACCTTCCACCCAATTCTGCACGTCTACTTATTTGAATACAAGCATATACATATAAAGCGTTACATGAGCGAACGGGATTGTTAATATTTCTTAGTTACGAGGACAAAAGACTGTTGAAACCTGATTCTAACCACCAGTATAATGTGTTGTAGCAAGCCAGTTAGTTAAGATGAATTTGTTATTAAATCGTTTATTCGTTTATATTCATATGTTCAGCAAGATTGATCATATGCCAAAATCTACAAAATAGTTTGTTATTAATGCACGTGTGCTAAATGTCAAACGTCATAAAAACCGCAAATCTTGCGTATTGTGCCATACTAAAATTAAAACGATATTTATCATGGCATATTAACATCTATTATTCATGAATAGAGAACATTTTAACATAGGCTGCAAAGTTGTGTTAGATATCGAAAAGGAACCGAGACCCGATTCAATTCCGGCTATGGTCTTGAAACACGCTGCTCCAGAAATGGTCAAACCTAATGGACAAACATACGGAAAACACAATCAATTGAATATACTCTGGAGCCAAGTCCGTCAGAGTCAACTAGTGGGTGTTCGTACAAGTACAGAACCGATCAAGTTAACACCACTCCCCACAGGAACCTTGGGTCAAAATCGCAATAGATCTCTGTGGGTCACTGCCAAATGGTGAAAGTCTGTTGGTGGTTACTGATTATTTCTCCAGGTAGCCAGAAGTGGTATGGATGCGCAACCCGAATGCTCAGAATGCGTGGACACAATGTTTTTCACACGTAGACTGCCATACGACGTAGAGTGACAACGGACCACAATTTGTAGCTGCAGAGTTCGAAGGATTCCTCGAGTATCTAGGGATACAACACACGAAATGTTCCCCATACTGGCCGCAAAGCAATGTGGAAGCGGATCGTTTTAATGAGACAATGATGAAACCTATTAAGATCGCTGAAATATAGAAGAAACACTGTAATTAAGAACTGCAGAACTTCCTGTTGCCGAAACTGCAGATGAGAGCAGCGCCCATGGATGAGTTGCAATGGCAAATGCAAATTCGTGAGAGAGATGCGAGGAGAAGGAGGTATGGGAAAGAGTACACAGACAAGAAGAGATGTGCTAATTTCAGCGATACTAAGATTGGCGACAGAGTGATCCTCAGGCAAAGTAAGAGAAACAAGCTGACCATGCCATTTGAGACAGAACCACTTTAAATGGATGACCGTGAATGTAATGCTGTGTTATTCAGAATGGAGAGGAACCTCAAAACGTGAGGAACGTAGTACATATGAAGAAGCTGAATAGCAGCTCAGAGACATCTGGTTGACAGAAGGTGACACCAGTTCCTGCCAACGTGGGTGGCAGCGATGCGGGAAGCGAACCAGTTATCATGGTAGAACGTGAAAAGCCAGACATGGAACCCCCACCGATGGTAGCTGCCACACCCGTACATCCACGAACCTTACTCATTAGTACTGGGGTATCAACATGTCACCACACAGTGGCATGGCAACATCAAATTCAAACATACTTGAGCGTAACATGACATTGTTACGAACTGCATCCCGTCTCTGCAACAAACTTTCCGAGGAAATAGCTACTGCCAGGAGAAGGAGAATTTCCAGAATAAGAACGTTTTCTTTCTTTCTCAAACCATAATCGCCATTAATGCCTTTTTGTACATAAGCACATACGTCGTTTATATTTATAAAGATAACACAATTTAACAATTATAACTTCGAGAAGAGAGGCATGAATGGATGATATAGTGCTATTTTGTAATTATGCTAAAGGTTATATGAAGTTTTTTTAATATGTGCTTTATGAATGCACCCATAACATAACGCTTTATCGCTAACAGCAATGCACCTCATTGGTGCAAAAACTAGTCTATGTAGCTGAGAAAGACAGGTTAAAGAATTCAGAGAAGATGGGATATCAACACCTACCCACGTCTGGCTTTCATTTTCTCCATAAACGCCTTCCTCGTCTTGGCGTTTTCAGCCATCACTAATACCGGAGTTCCATTCCGGGCGGCATCATAGGTTTTAGCAAAGACCTCATTGCCACTGCCCAGCTGCAGTTGCACCACGGGAATGGACTCGTCTGGCGACAAAGTATATTAAGTAAACGAAAAGTTATGTACATTATATGGCAACGCTAACCGACTTACGACTTAACACAATTAAACTAATATTAAAATTTGTTTGTAAGTTTATCGAATGAACCGGTGGAAAATTGTGTTGGGTTTTTATTTTGTGCATATAACATATTCTTACAACTTGCTACACAATGGACACTAAGTCTTTTTCATTCATTTCCTAGAAATATTGGTGATGACAATGATGTTGAACAATTATCTTTGGTCAGATCACAGTGGTCAACATGACAACAATGAAGAGCCTGGACGTATCGGAATCACTGTTCAAAGGTAATAGTTGCTGCTTTATATGAACTATGTCTTTGTTTCACAAAGTATTCGAACACATAATTATAATATGTACGCACGCACGCATGCACGCACGCACACACGCATGCATGGTGGGGAAACTTGGAAATAAACATATCTTGGTAAGAATTTGGCATAACTGGTGTTACGGAAGTGACTGGTGCTGTCGTCCCAAGTAAAGCCAGTGATTGTAACACATGTGACATGTGCAACGACGTACAATGCATGCTTTGTGATGTGACTGCCATATTTGGATTTAACAATTCACGAACGTTCATCCGATGACAACTTTCCCTTCAGTGGTGATCCCGTCATTTGTAAATTTGCTAACAACAGTTGCAGTGTTTTGTGGGATAAAGACAATAGACAAACATTTTGATCAAGCACATGTAATATCGCTCATCTAAATCACACGCCCGGCTCCGAGTACACAGAACCCACAAGCACATAAAATAGTAATTACCATTACATCACTATACCATATCTCTTCGTTTTTCAGAGAGTAACTTTCCACACCTTTAAACTAGGTTCAACAATTACGTTAAGACAGTCGTTGTCCATTAGTTCGGCATATGCTAATTAAAACAAGAACAGTATATTTCTTCACGTAGTCTCTCATCGATATTGGTTCGGATCGAACACGCACTGGTCGCATAGATGGGACAGCGGGCATGACGGGTGTGGCAGCTACCATCGGTGGGGGTTCCATGTCTGGCTTTTAACGTTCTACCATGATAACTGGTTCGCTTCCCGCATCGCTGCCACCCACGTTGTCAGGAACTGGTGTCACCTTCTGTCAACCAGATGTCTCTGAGCTGCTATTCAGCTTCTTCATATGTACTACGTTCCTCACGTTTTGAGGTTCCTCTCCATTCTGAATAACACAGCATTACATTCACGGTCAACCACTTAAAGTGGTTCTGTCTCAAATGGCATGGTCAGCTTGTTTCTCTTACTTTGCCTGAGGATCACTCTGTCGCCAATCTTAATATCGCTGAAATTAGCACCTCTCTTCTTGTCTGCGTACTCTTTCCCATACCTCCTTCTCCTCGCATCTCTCTCACGAATTTGCATTTGCCATTGCAACTCATCCATGGGCGCTGCTCTCATCTGCAGTTTCGGCAACAGGAAGTTCTGCAGTTCTTAATTACAGTGTTTCTTCTCTATTTCAGCGATCTTAATAGGTTTCATCATTGTCTCATTAAAACGATCCGCTTCCACATTGCTTTGCGGCCAGTATGGGGAACATTTCGTGTGTTGTATCCCTAGATACTCGAGGAATCCTTCGAACTCTGCAGCTACAAATTGTGGTCCGTTGTCACTCTACGTCGTATGGCAGTCCACGTGTGAAAAACATGGTGTCCACGCATTTTATGATGTTCTGAGCATTCGGGTTGCGCATCCATACCACTTCTGGCCACCTGGAGAAATAATCAGTAACCACCAACAGACTTTCACCATTTGGCAGTGACCCACAGAGATCTATTGCGATTTTGACCCAAGGTTCCTGTGGGGAGTGGTGTTAACTTGATCGGTTCTGGACTTATACGAATACCCACTAGTTGACTCTGACGGAACCGTCAAAGTCTTTGTCCATTCTCAGCCACCACACTTTCTCTCTCACTCGGGCTTTCGTGTGTACGTGTTTCCTTCATGATCAAGGACCAATGCTTGTTTCTGTATCTTCTGCGCGAGAACGATGCGGTTTCAATTCATTACGATATGACCAATCACCCACAACTCGTCACATACAGCCTTGAACACTGTGTGCTCTAGGTCTGCCCACTTTTCTTCTCGGATTGCATGTCACACCTAAATCAGTAACGGGTCTTCGGCTGACTCTCGCTCAGTCTGTGTGGCTATGGGTAGTCTACTCAACCCATCTGCCAAGTTCTTCCATCCTGGAGTGTACTTGATCTTGAAACTGTACAGGTGTAGGCTTAGCAGCTATCGTTCCAACTAACCTCGCGCTTGGTGGCTTAGCTTCTCCGCCATACTCTTATATCAGGGGCTTGTGAACCTTGTGTATTTCAAACTTTCTGCCGAACAAGTATGATGAGATGAAATGTGTCGCATGCCCTGTTTCTGCGTGTCACACTTCCTGCTGGCGTAGTACACTGGCTTTCATTTGACCTCATCAAACGCTCTTTGCTCTTCTTTGGTCCACTTCCACTTGGCTTGTGTCAACTCCCACAACAGATGTGTGATCGTAGCAAAATCGGGGATGAACTTGGAACTGAACAATACTGAACCCAGAAAAATGTTTACTTCAGCCACATTTTTCGGTTGTGACGATGCCACTATGGCCTCAACTTTGTCCTCGATTACCTGCAGACCTTTGTCTGACATTGTATGTCCCATAAAAATTATATTCCTTACTCGGAACTTCAATTTCTCGAAGTTGAATGTAAGTCCGCTTTCTGCAAACTTCCTCACGACCATTAACACTCGCTCGTCATGTTGGTCGTCATCCACACCTCCAACGTTGATATCATCGTGGATGTTGAACGGTCCGTCACAGTCCTGCACCACCTGTCTGATGATGTGATTGAACTTCTCCGAGGCCATGTTCAGCCCGAATGCAAGGTTGTACCTGTAAAGAGCATGTGGTGCTGCGAACGTGGTGACATCTAGGGAGTCTGGATGTAGTTCCACCTGGTGGAATGCCATGTTCAGATGGAGCTTGGTAAATATCTTCATTCCCCCCATTTACTGCCTCTTCGACTGTGGGGATGTGTTGAGGTTCCCTTACTGTGGCTTTGCTTGCTTCTCGTGACACACCCGGACATTTCCAGTCAGCTTCTTCATCGTCACTAGGGGGCTTCCCCTCTGCATAGGACCATCCATAGACTTGTCTAGTGCCTGGGCACACTTATCATAGTCATTATCCTCCCCAGTATCTGGCAAAGTCTTGAATAATTTATTTAACGGGTAACCGGTTGTGTGAAGGAGTATTGCACGCTTCTGCTTGTTGTCGGTTACCCTCGAAGCAATGGCATGCATTACGAATGAAGATTTCCAGTTTTTCCATTTGTTAGCCAATCCCGAAATGTAAGTCGTATTGAACTCGAAGGTAGGAATTCCCGTTAAGCCACTTATCCCCATCGTCATAATGTAGTGTTTTGTGGGATAAAGACAACAGACCAAGCACATGTAATGTCGCTTATCTAAATCACACACCCGGCTCCGAGTACACGGAACCCACAAGCACATCAAATAGTGATTACTATTGCAGCACTATACCACACCAGTAACGCCTAATAAACATACGCGCTGATTCAACACATTTTGTGATTGAAGAAGACAATATTAAGACAATTGTTTCGACGGGGTTCCTGCCGACACAACTCGATCATGACATGAATCAGACATGCTCCCGATTTTACTGAAATAAATATTAACTCTAGTGTAAAAAAGTCGAAGGCACTGATTCCCGACAAAGTACCTGCTCAGTAATTCAAAATAACTTGACATGTCACGGAAAGTAATGGATAATCAAAGAATTTACTATGTTACTTGCTTTTTGTGAGTGCATGGTAACAAGTCGACCCATAAACAAGTAACACCAGTAACATTGTGATGGTTTCGGCATTAGGCATCGTGCCGAAATATATATATATATATATATATATATATATATATATATATATATATATATATATATATATATATATATATATATATATATATATATATATATATATATATATATATATATATATATATATATATATATATATATATATATATATATATATATATATATATATATATATATATATACATATATACATATACATATATATGTATATATAATAAAAATAATTAACTTCTATTGCGCCTATATCCTCAGGAACCTGAGCTCAGAGGCGCAACAAAACAGAATCATTAAGCATAATCGTGAACAGGGGCGCGCAAAAGTCAGTATCAGAACGAGGGACAACCGAACATTTATGGTGGAAATGCAATTTGGAATAGATATATCTTGAGTTTTTTTTCGGAAAATTACTATAGTTTCAGATGTTTTCAAAGTGATAAGGAGTTCATTCCAGACCCTAGGCACAGCGACCGTGAAAGCACATTTACCCAAGTTAAGTTTTGTTTTAGGTACAATAAGTTGTTGCAAAACTGATGATCTTAGATGCCTAGGGATATTTTAAAGATGCACGATATGTAAGTGTGGACAGCTTAAAATTAATTCGATAAGATAACTGCGTATTTTGAAATTTGTAGACTTAGTTAAATTTAAGACAGCGATTATTATGTATAAGGCATATCACAATGTACTACTGAATAATTGTGTGTGTGTGTGTGTGTGTGTGTGTGTGTGTGTGTGTGTGCGTGCGTGTGTGCGTGTGTGCATGTGTGCGTGTGTGTATATATATAATAACTGTTTTGTTGCAGACAACGCAAATGAGGGAATGAAAAACCAGGTACGATTGATAACCATTATAAGGGCCATACAAGGATTACTCAGAAATAGAAACATGTTCTTCAATTCCATTTACGTTATTACTATGCATGCATAGCATGATCTTTCATTTCAGCCTATACAACTATGTTGTTGACTACGTCTGAGTAAGTGTAACCGCACAATAGCAACACGAAATGTTCCACTTTTCGACATGGAATCGTAGTTAACGTTGATGCAGTCTGGTGGTTTCTCAATGTTTTCATAAAACAAGCTTCAACTCGATATAGTGTCATAAAATAGGAATCGAATCATAAGTAATGGCATAGCGATTGCGTTTTACATTCAGCTTTTCTATGTTTACATAGTATTCGTTTTGGAAATTATATTAGGCATTTCAAAACCAAGCAAATCCTTAATACTGGTGGCTGTGATCATGTTAATGTGTGGCGTAATCGACAGTTTCTCCAGCTCCTGGCATCAAACATTCACGACGTTGTGAAAACAAAATTTACGAATGACGAGGTTGACATTGGCAAGTTTGTCACAAAAGAACTACTTGACGATCTTTTCAAAGACCCAAAGGTAATTAACAATTTGTAATGTGATATATTTTGGTATGATGCAATTTTAATCAAGTTTCCTTTGAAAGTTGTGCCCAGTCATTATATACTGCATTTATCATAACTGTTTTGACACAGTTACGCCATACCCCTGCGGATATATGCAAATACTGAGACATAGTCATTATGCAGACGCAATTATGATATATACAGTTTCATAACAATGAACTAAAGCATTCGCCATTGATGTTCTAATATAATATTATGTTGGTACCTTTTATGAAATCAATGTAGTGTAGACAACTGCTTTCAAGTATTGTAGACACGGTTGTATCATGACATGATAAGTAGTTTTAGTTCAGTGTTACTCCTTTCGAATTGTTATCTTATAAACTGTGTATATTTAATTTTGTATTTGTTTGATTTTTTTCGAATAAACCCTTTTCATTTGTGAACATCGTGTAGTGTTCTAACAACACCGCAACTTTCTTAAAGTACATGGTGGAGGGCAGGTCCCATTGTCCCTGTCAGACAATGTGCGTGTTTCTGAAAAATATTTTGTTTTGCGCAATATCCGGAAATAACTTGTAAGTAATAAGTAAATAATAGGTATATCGAATGGCATAGGTTAAATATATTTTGCTACAGAGTGTTACAGTTGCCTTATATATATGACATATAATTGTTCTATCCCATTAGGTGAAAGAAAACTCTGACAAATCTGGTGCCAATTCTCACCTACTATACACGCTTCTTGAGAAGGAGGTAATGTGTATTTTACTGTATATTCTAAAATACAGCGTGGTTGCAGTGTTTCGTAATGCCACGAATTGGTAGTGTCTGGTAGCATTCGAGATGCAGCGCAGCAGATGCTGCTAACAACATCGTGTCTCAAATTAGTGCGATCTCCTCTGATTTGCATAACCAATGTTCACAAAAAGTACCAATTGTATCAACAAAGAACTAACTACGTATACTTAGCATTGTGTTGTGAGATTCACATGCACATATAAATCTGTGAGGTGGAATATATAATGATTTAGTAAGATTAAATAACATTTCAATCCAAGTCAGCTTACTCCAGATGGCAAGTGGACAAGGAGAAGCCATCATTGAGAAATACAATTATGTCAAATATATATAACATATTCAGTGATGATTTAACAAGATTTTAACAAGATTGCCATCTCGAACAACAAGTTCCAGATGGCAAGTGGACAAGGAAGCCATTGGCTTATCGAGAGTCCAACAATTTTCTCATTTATGTGTAGCTCGCCCTTATCAGATATCTGTCAATTCTATTTTTAAACATATTCACACTACTAGCATTAACACAATCATTTGGCAGTTTGTTCCATTTTTTTATCACCCTCTGTGTGAATGAGTACTTTCTCATGTCCAACCTACACTGCTCCTTAACTAATGCTGCTTTGTGTCCTCTGGTTCTACTGCCTTCTTTAAGTTTGAAGAATATATTCCTATCAACATCCTCATAACCGTTCACTATTTTAAACACTTCTATTTGGTCTCCTCTTAGTCTCCTGGTCTCTAGTGTTGTCAAACCACATTGTAATAAGCGACTTTCGTAACTAAGGTCTCTTAATTCTGGAATCATCTTAGTTGCTCTTCGTTGTATTCTTTCTAGCTTATCTATGTCTTTTTTACGATATGGCCTCCATGCTTGAATACAATATTCCAAATGTGGTCTAACTATTGCTTTGATGATGCGTTGTTTTGTTTCAGTAATACAAAATGGATTAACTATTATTTACACAATTTGTTCAATGTTACCCCTTCTAGTGGGCAGTGTTCCCCATACACCATTACAGTACGACGAAGTGAACACGTGTACGTTTGTATGTGTAGGCATGTGAGGTTGTATTAACGTGCATGCATGAATGTATACAAGAAGAAGCTTCTTGGATACATCAAGTGTAGATGTCGTACACAAATGGCTTCCTTTCAGTCTGGAAATGAAATTGTCGAAAAGGTTGGCAAGGTGGTCAAGAAGCTTCTTGGGTACGACATCAAGTATGGAGGTATTTATTGAAATCAGCTGATAAAACAACCTTTTATTGTTATCTAAAGGTGTTATCATATTGGTATGGATTATCAAGAAGACACACATGTTGATTTACAGTTGGCATTTCCAGGAATAGAATAACGTATATTTTATTCGGCATCTTTAATATAAAATATTTTGTAGCTTTATATGTATGTATGTATGTATGTATGTATGTATGTATGTATGTATGTATGTATGTATGTATGTATGTATGTATGTATGTTCCCTCGTATCTCCGTTATGTTCGCATGTAGGGGCTGAAATTGTGTTGGCAGGCATCGGGGCCCATGATGGTGGTTCGTACATTAAAACATATTCGAAATTCCCTCGATTTTTGGAGTTTATTTGGTTGGTTGCTTTTTGTACCGTGCAACGCGAGTAGCTCGGCTAATAATATAATTAAGAACAAATAGGCTTACTTGTGAGTTCATGTTGCGTGCTACTGAATAGCACAGATACAACATTTTAAACACATGTATCAAAATGATGGCCTGTGTCATTATTATTCCTACTATAAAATATGTGCTGTTTTCTCATATATTTGACAGTACTGTGCTATCCGGATTCCTGTCATTATGTCTTAGTATGTCTTCTGTAAATACTGTAACTTGCTTATTACAATATACCGTATTATTTGTTAAATATATGTTAATGTCCACATAGACCATGAGTTACACGAGTCAACTTGTTACCTGGTAAAAGTGTATGCTGAATAAGTACACCGTGACGTTATTGTATGATGTCGTGCTTTGCAAAATGCGGTTGTAGATGAAAAAGATGGCAAGTGTCGCTATCCTTTGCGAGACCTGTTTGTCTGGGCTTTATTGCTTGACAGACGAGAGCTGGCAGAATTGTTCTGGGAAAACGGTATCAACAACATAGGTAAAAAAGCCACATTACAATAATCTATCTTTAATCTATAAATAATTGCACGCACTCACACAACCATGGTGGAATGGGGATGAGAACATCGCTGCATATCTATCATTCTTTCACGGAGTGATTTTCGCTGTTCTTTATGAACCAACGTTGCTGTAATTTGGACACATGCCCTGACATTTACTGAAGTTGCTGTAACAAATACCATGGATGGGTGGGTTTGTGTTACTGAATTATTATTTTATACATTAAACAATACTTTTATCTAGCAAATTTACATAGTGGTCCATACTATTATGAACAATATCGTATCAGCATGCAATATGGTGGTCTTGGATATGTGCATTTCAGGGTGTCAATATTTTTCAACATTATACTTATGTGATTGAGTAGTGTAGAGTTTTATTTCCACACATAATCTAAAGTAATGTTCACGCCACAAGTAGGACATAAAACAACACATTTCAGTACAGTGGACAGAATGGCAGTTAACATAATCAGCCGTTTATTCGAATCAAATATGTTGGCTCGGAAAGTCATTCCCTATTCCCGCTTTATTAAAATACGCTGCTGACGTGAATATAATCAAATTGTTCTGGCCCTAATTGATAATTAATATTAAGCGGAGTGCATTGTACCGTTGTCGATGTTTATTTTCCGCAACCATGACATACAAGTTCTGTCTTTTCCTACAGCGACTTCAGTAAATGTCAGGGTATGTGTCAAATCACAGCAATGTTGCTGAATAAAAAACATCACTCCGTGAAACAGTAATAACAAAGGTAGTAGAACGAAAGGACGCGAGGTGTCATTACTGAAGGTGCAGTGTATATTGAATATCAAAAAGTACTCATTCTTACAGAGGACAATAACTGAATGTAACATATTATCTGCAGATTGTGTAAACACTAGCAGCTTGTATATATTTAAAGACAAAATTGACAAATATCTCAGGAGGGCGTGTCACACATAGATGGTCTTTGCCTTGGATGGCAATCTGATTAAATCTTGTTGACATACAATTTGATTATGACAAAAAATACTTTATGCCCGCCATCTTATATTTTAAGATGGCCGCCATACCACTTCCCGCTTGTTCTCATATCTCTTCTTTTAGACCACATAGAAAGCTGAAATTCCGGCTAGTCTAGTGATCTTCCAATGTTTGCTGTTATAGTATGACGTTTTGGTAAATGCAACCAAGCGAACAATATTCCCCATGTCATAAAAATACAAACGCATACCCCTTTAGTTATTTTATCAACAACCAGTTAATCAATCCGAAAACATATTTTATGATAAATAACGGGCGATTAACTGATCGATTGAATCGCACGTCATAGAACCGTACACAAATCAGGCCTACATGCATACATGGAAACATGCATTCACACATGCCTTTGTAGCTATGCCACTATGTACTGCTGCGCCAGTGATTGTCACACATGTTTCTTACTTTTACTAGCTATGGCTCTTGTTGCCTGCACACTTCTTCAAGCGTTGGCCAACACAGCGGAACACATGGATCTGCGTGAAGTCTCAAAGCACTTTAAGGATCTTTCAAGGTAAAACGATTTTCTCTCAGCCAACTCCAATACTTTAAATGACATTCTAAGTTCACTAAAAGTCATATCGAATTCAGATGCAAGTAGTTTAGGATAAGTGAAATATCGTCTCCATGCTGTGCTGCTTATCGATTAGGAACTGCTTAACCCCTTTTGTTTTGGAGTTCTGCCGAGCAAAGGCCTCCCGAGGATTTTAGCGCAATCTAAGTTTTTTATATTTTATTTTGTATTATATTGTACTTCGTAACTTCTGGAACAGTGATATACAAATTGGGCTAGTCTCCGTCTGACTGTCTCTTATACCTTTGGTGTTACCATGTATAATTCTCGATTTGTGCATTTGTTACATCTTTTGAGGAACGTCATGAAGTTGTTTTCCATTTCGGTTCTGTTCCTGAGTGAAAATAATTTATATAACTTATTTTGGCAGGTCTCCAATACTAACCGTTAAGTTATGCTTTGGTATGGATTCGATAATTGAATTTAACTTAATCAGCTTTACCATAGTTTGTTTTAGCTTTAAGATTTCCACCAAACCGAACTGCAATATTTCGAGGAAAAATGGACTGTGTGAAGTTGTTCTAGGGAGCTCTTCCAACACTTGCACTAGCTTTGTTCTTAGTGGTCAGCTGGTAGTCAGTTCCAAAAGACTCATTTCGGATTTCAATATCGTCATGGTGTATTCCGTATTCTTTACGCCAACCACGTTTAGATTGTACCTCTTAGCAAAGATATGTCAGTTCTCCTTTCTTACGCTAGTAAGTATTATACTTACAAAACGGGCAAGGGTTCCTTTCAGCTTGTGCCATATAAGTTTGTGAATCCTCATTGTTCGTCTGAAGAACGGAGCATTTTGTGTTGGCTTAAACACTTGAGGGTTTTTGACCCTGGTGCAGATCATCAACCTTACTTTATTTATTTATATAAAAAAGGAAGATCCATTTTCACTTTTAAAATTCAAAATTGATATATCCAAGGCAAATGTCTATGATAAATTTAATTCTGATAAAATGGTCAATCCTAATAATAACTACATTATCCTAGACAAACTAATTTCTACTAATATATACAAGAACTTTACAACTAAAACTGTTAGGTACAACAAACGCAAACACACAAAAATCAAATTTGATCACTCAAGGAATCATTCCATCAATCTCATTTAGAGAAAGAATATACAGAAAACTTAAACAAACTCCTTATATTTCACCTGAATTTGTTCAACTACAAATTAATCTCCACACATATAATCTGATACTAAAAAAGAATATTCGCATACCAAAACAAATGTACTATAAATCCTGTTTTGAAAAATACAAAACTGACATAAAAGGTACCTGGTATATAATTAAAGACATCGTCAATAAATAAAAAAAAACAGTTTTTCCTGATCAGCTTCAAATTAATGGAAAACTTATTTATGATAAATCAACAATAGTTAACCAATTTAACTTATATTTTCCAAATGTTGGAAATAAACTTGCATCTATTATTTCCATTCCAAATAATAATAACTACAAAGATTATTTAAAATCCCCATGAACAAACAGTCTTAAATGTGTGCCTATATATATATATATATATATATATATATATATATATATATATAGAAACTACCAACAGGATAATTGATAGTCTCAAATCAAAATCCAGCTATCGTAGTGATGGCCTATCTGTAAAGTCCCCAAAACAAATCAAAGAAAAAGTGTATAAATCGATTACTCTAATTATATCAATCAATCTTTATCTATAGGCATATTTCCAGAAAAACTGAAGTTAGCTAGAGTAATACCAATTTACAAAAAAAGACGATGAAACAGTTTTTGACAACCATCACAAACATTTCCAACAAAATAAACTGTATTACTATAGCCAATATGGATTTAGAGAAAATAATTCGACAGAATTAGCTGCCCTTGAAATGATTGACAGAATAATACAGCAAATGGATAAAGGCGAAATCCCATTCAATATTTATATTGATCTATCGAAAGCTTTTGACACATTGGATCATGAAATAATAATATACAAACTAGACTATTATGGTATTAAAGGTTCTGTCATAAGCCTTCTTAGAAGTTATTTAACAAATCGCAAATGTTGAATTTTCACATATTAAGTCAGAAATAGTAGATATCAAAACTGTAGTCCCCCAATGGGTCAATTCTTGGAACCCTTTTAATTATCATTTATATAAACAACAGCCAATGCTACTACTGGGTACATTATTCAATACAATCATATATGTTGATGATACAACCTTAACTGGCAATCTAAATGCTTTTAATTATTATAAATTATAGCAATATCAGTCAACATATAAACAATGAAATAAACAAAGTAACCACATGGCTGCAAGTGAAAAAGTTATCACTTAATGTTAAAAAACAAAACTCATGATATTCCATAACCCATTGAAAAAGATAACTATACCCAAAATTAAATTGAAGAATATTGAATTATATCCGGTTGATGATTTCAATTTCCTAGGCCTTACTGTCAACAATCACTTATCTCATCTCAATTACGCAATACTTGCAAACAAACCAATTACAAACAACAGAATAAATGTCTAAGAACTATAACATCTTCCAAATATAATGCTCATACCAACCCCATTTTCAAGAACATAGGCCTTTTAAAACTGTTGTTTTTAAACTTCAACAATTAACTTTCTATTTAATGCTATGCTCATTATGCATAATTCAGACATTCATACCTATCGTACCAGAAACAGTTATAATATCTACATAAACCAGGTAAATCATAATTTGTTGCCACTAACTGCATTAGACATTCAATTATTCACACTGTTAACAATGTGCCATTTGAAATAAAAAATAAGATTTATACCCATTCTCTCAAGGCTTTTCGATATATACTATGAAACTACTTCATAAGGAACTTGGAAACTGAATGTTTTATACCAAACTGTTATACATGTACTAAATGAAAATAATAAGATAGATGTAACTTTAAATGAAAGAGTCATCATGACAGTATTTTGTAGTATAATTAAATAGCATATTATGCATTTAGTATTTAAAAGATATCTAGGGCTAAGTATTAGGTATATGGTATATGGACCAGTTAATTAATATTAATTGGTGTTAGTTATTGTTACCCCGGTAGTTTGTTTGATAATGTGTGAGTATTAAATTAAATTAAAGTAATTTAATGTAATTTACATACTATTATTTTATATTATATATTTGCTTATGTTTGATGTTTGTTAGTTAGTGTTAGTTAGTTAGTTAGTATTAAATAATGTTAATTAATGTTCATGAGTTACTAATTAGATTACGTTTATTACAATAATTATTGTGCTACTATAAATTTGTATTAATATTATCCATTAACCAACAGAGTGGCTCTTATGTTAGCGGCTTACATCATGCCTTTATGACAGAACAACACAAACACATTGGTAAAATATGAGCAGTATTTTATTATAAAAACTTGGCGAAAAGGGACAGCCCGGCCGTACATGTGGGGCCAGCGGTGATGTGTATATATATATATATATATATATATATATATATATATATATATATATATATATATATATATATATATATATATATATATATATATATATATATATATATATATATATATATATATATATCCATATATATATATATATATCGATATATATCCATATATATACATATATATATATATATATATATATATATACATATGATGTATATATAATTGATATATATATATATATATATATATATATATATATATATATATATATATATATATATATATATATATATATAATCCAATCCAACGATGAAACCACACAGTTTTGATTATCATAACAGTTTAGTGATATCGAGAGGACTGGCTGCGAGGCCCGGATGTTCACGTGACCGGACATGGTCCTGTGCGAGCTACTCGATCATGATCACGTGACTGCGGCCACGTGACCTGGGGCCTGCATACCTCTGGGTGTCCAGCCAAGAGTGGTTATTTATTAACCGAATGGCCCAAGATATAAGCCTTAATAAGAGTACCGGGTATATCTGACCATACATTCATTTATTTATATTTGCTGCATTTGATATGATCGTATGGTCAAATAAATTATTATGATTCTGATTCTGATTCATATGTCGCCAAAAAAAAACGTTGAATAGATATACCGTCGGTGTTCAACCACTACTTCCAGCCGTTGCGGACATACATATCAAAATATTATACTATAATTATGTTTTTGCGGATATACAATATTAAACAATTACTATAGTGTCGCCGCAGAACATGTATACCAAGTAAGTTCTAAACATATAATTGCTACTATAATGATTATAAACATAATCATTATCATCACTTTTTCCTTCACATGAACGAATATTCATCGCATTACTCTTTGTCTGGGTTAAACATCTTGCATTTGACACAGTATGACAATCATGTGTTCACTGCGTGCAGTAACCATTTTTTAATCATTATGAACAATCTGCAACATTGTGTTATTTTTCTTTTATTCGGTTGTAGCTTGTACGAGGATCGGGCAATCGGAGTTCTGCACAACTGCTACCACGAAGACGAGATGAAATCAAAGGAATTGCTCGAAATGGAACTCAATGCGTGCGGCAACAAATCAACGCAGAATATCGCTGATATTTTCGATGTGGATTTCTTGGGTCGCACACGTTCTGATGAGACTGTCGAAATTAGATGGACACGACAACTTGCGACTGATGAACATAACCATCAGCAGGTGTAGTACTTGCATTTCAGATTTCCAAAATAATCATGCATTATGCAACATGGAATAAAAACTAAGGTAACCATCTCAGATACGATATAATTTGTAAGAACCTTATAACAGCGCATTTAGGCATTTGTGGATTACTACATTCCAGAAATACAGAAATGGCAATGTAATAAACTCTACCAAAACTATTTATATATGAACTTAACATACTATGAGCTTGTTTAACAATCACTTAAGGTATGCATTCCTTGTTTGTAAATATTATGCTTCTGTTTCATTTACATGTCATAAATGATTTCAAATTAATAAAACGAATGAAGATGAGGAGGTTGTATAGACATGGTCTACAGCGACTTCATTCACACCACTGACCAATAAAGAAACTAGACAGCTATGGGATCAAAGCTATGGGTTGCATAATTGCTGGCTCACAGAAGTCACCGTAAACGACTCCTACTTAGGCTGGCAGGAGGTCATAAGTGGTATACCCCAAGTGGCAGTGATTGACCCTCTGCTTTTCGTCATCTTCATCGATGATTTGCTTGAAGTTGTAAATTGCTCTGCCATCTGTTTGTGGACGATGTGAAGCGTTTCCACTCAATCTACTCTGGGGATGACTGCATAAGAGCCCTGTCCTTGCCGAATACTTGACACATTCATCACTCTTGACATTCCACCCAACTAAATGCAGCCGCATGAGAATCGAAAAATCACACACACATAAAAAAAACAGATATACACCTGACCAGAACACACCAGTACAGACAAGGTGAAAGATACCGGAGTCACTTTTGATTCTTCACTCAACTTTGAGGCACATGTGTCAGAACAAGTTTTGGCGAAACCATCTTGCCAAACTACACTATGCTGCCCCACCCCAATCCTGGAAATTGTCAGATGCACAATCAGACCTGACAATAAGATAAATATTAGTAACATCAGAAGGCAACAAGAACACCATTTTGTGAAAAGGTACAGCGTTTGTGTGCTTATACACCTTTAGAATGAACCGTACATTATAATTTGTTTTTATAACTTATTATGCAAGCATTGACAAAATCACTGACACATGCAGACGATAAATGCAAACATGTGTTACATTTTTTGCATTACAGAACGCCTTGTCACCCGGTGCTCATGAGACGATATGGCAGAAATGTAGAAACTGCGCCAAGCGGAAGCTGCAATGCATTCAACGTGCCACTCCAAAAACAAAGTTCTACGTTCACATGGTATTATACAATATTTGTGCCACCTTTCTCAAGCACCTTGTAATTTGGTTAACTGTATTATAAGTTATACTGATATTTCGTTGGGTCATTTGAAGTTAATACTCCTTTCAACACAGCACTTTAACTATCGGTATGATGCTCTAAATGGAAAGCTGTATTTCAAACACTCACCGCCTGTCCGATCAATTCACTAAACTGTTACGATAATCAGAACTGTGTGTTTTCATCATTGGATTGGATTATATATAAATATATATATATATATATATATATATATATATATATATCAATTATATATACATCATATGTATGTGTATATATATATATATATATATATATATATATATATATATATGGATATATATCAATATATATATATACATATATATATATATATATATATATATATATATATATATATATATATATATATATATATATATATATATAGACATACATATACCAATATATATATATATATATATATATATATATATATATATATATATTAATTATGTTGACACTGTAACACATTAGTGTTGTCTACCTGCACGTTCTGAAGGAAAGAATGTCGTGGTGCACGTAACTCTGGGTCTATGGTGTTGTGATCAGTTAAACCTGATTCGACAAACGTGACCGAGCTCAGGATATGCACATAATCATCACACTAATACCCAACTTCTACCAATGTTGAAGGAAATGTCTTGAGTGATCATATGAGGATCATTATGTATGTTACCAAATCAGCTCAATTTGGTTTTCTACTGCATCTTACATATTTGTGTTTGTTGTATGATGGGCTATGATTCCCGAGTTTCTAATTCATTTGTTTTTTGGGACTAATTTTTGACTGAGGTGGTAATGTTCAATGTTTACAATCAAAAAGTAATGTTCCCTCTTTTAGTGAACAGTTGAAAGTTTGATTGATTATATCCCAAAAGCTCCAGATGATTTATTATCCTTTATCTTCAATATTATCCTAGTTACCATTTTAGGAGTTCACAATTACAAACAAAGCAATCATTCAATGGCATCCCCATTTAAAGGCCCAAACACCGTATGCAATGGTAATGTAGCCGATAAACAGAAAGTTTGACTAAAACAAGAACACGCATAAAACTTATTAACAAAATCTAGACAGATTGCCACATGCATGTATAAACGCCAGATGGCATGTGGACGGATTTGGTTTGATGAGTATTCGAGATGTATTATCTATGTTTCATATTATGAGGTTAGAGGTCATATTGGAAATCAGTATAACATTTGAATTATAATCACTCGTAATAGTCAGTGAGCAATTTCCGACCAAATACCAACTTTTTAAAAGAAAACGCAAATGTTCTGTCTGGAAGAAAGCTGGCTAAATAGTTTGGTTTGCATAAAGGGTCAATTTCTATAGAGTCCTATCTTTTTTTGGCAACTGTTGCTAAGCTTGAATATCATATAGGATCTGCAAAATGTCTACAACAACGACTTGCAAGCATGCTTATGTATTTTTGGTTCATTCACGGATAGCTGCTTATTAATGCTGCTAAATACAAAATCAGTCTTTAAAAACTATTTTCCATACACAATAATACATTATGTGTTGAAATGAAACACATTGCTTGAACATCTGGCTATGTTGCAGGTGTTCTATTTCGCCATGGTGTTGACATTCAGTTTCATGTTGCTGACTGAACTTCCTCGGAAGTCGGAAAACAGATGTCCTGGCTGCATAGAAATGATTGTGTGGATTTTGATTGCAACGTTCATCGTTGACGAGTTCAAACAGGTAAGTTAATTTAGTATTAGCAAATAATTGGTTCTCTATTAACACTCCTAGAATTCAACCCTAATTACAGTAGTTTGTTGGTCCAGACATCTGCCGTCCTAGGCACGTGCCTGGTTCCTCATAACCTTTTGCCCATCTATTTGTGGCTGGATGTTCTGACATCGCGTATTTCTATCGAAATACCAGTTAGCTCTGCCCCTTCCCCCCCGTCATTTGACAAAGTCTCACTTTTAAAGGATCCTCCTCAATTCGATTTGTTTTGTTAGTCTCATTTCAAATTCATTTTTTTGCAAAAAAATCAAACCTACATAGTATTTCCTTGACCCCATAAAGTGTTTATTATTTTGTATATCTACTATTTTAAACCGTATTTATCTAACGACAAACTAACGATAATTCGTTGGATGATTTGAAAAAAAATATGCATTTGTTTATTAAATCGACTGCGGATGTTATATAAACTGTCCACACACTACATATTTGGACACCAACGAATTCACGATAGGCTAAATTAAATCAGTTGAGGATGGAGTGTTAATCTCGCTTTACTGCGAGTTTTGGTGCGCAGAGCATGCAGAATCACGTAACGCTCAAAAGCATACAGAGGGAATATATATGTATGTATGTATGTATGTATGTATGTATGTATGTATGTATGTATGTATGTATGTATGTATGTATGTATGTATGTATGTATGTATGTATACATACATACATACATACATACATACATACATATATATATATATATATATATATATATATATATATATATATATATATATATATATATATATATATATATATATATATATAACACGGTGAACGTTTTGTACGATTTTTTTAGTTTTGGGCGTTTTCGACAGAGGGAATATATATATAATATATATATATAATTGTTAAATATATATATACATATATATACATATATAATAATATATATATATATATATATATATATATATATATATATATATATATATATATATATATATATATATATATATATATTATTCAGTATTAGCTTCTTCTTGTTTTAACTTCTTGTATTTATTCTAATTTATTTTGGAAATTAATTAACATTTTAGCTGATTGATAGTGACATTTATCTGAATGAACATATTTATTTATTTTAATATTTAAGCTAACTTGCTTTAATCATGTGATGATTGTACAGCTGCATTATCTTAATGAATTTATTCTTGTATTCAAATTTGTTTTTATTTGTTTTATTTTTGTGCTAGTTGTATGTACAACGCTGGGAACTGTTATGGATATATGGCGCTATGTAAAATTAAATATTATTATTATTATTATAAGCACCTACTTCTGGTACGGAGATACATCTGGTCCTATTGCAGATGGCGTTTGGCTGGACAGAATATATCAACTCCTACTGGAACATCCTCGATTTGATCAGCTATGCAATATTTGTAGTGGCATTCATGTTTCGGATGGCTAAACAGCTTGACCATGCTCGTGGTTTCTACTGCATCTCCAACTTCTTCTTGTACATACGTTTGATGCAAGTGTTCATGGATTCCAACCACATCGGTCAGAAAGTGTTCATGGTTATGAAGATGGTATGTATGCATAAACCTAGGTAGATTGGTAATCATGTAGAATGGTAATGTAACATGCAGACTTGAATTGTGTTGATCATATTAGCACAAGATACCGTAATTTTACAGTATATGAATTATAGCATACCAATTTCAGGGCTCATATCTTCGAACAGTTTTTAATGATGTGCCGCGTTTAGATACGAATGCATCATCACACAGCAGAGTTTGACATGTGTAAGAAGACATAGTCTCCCAACATGTCTCGCTCAACGTAGCCGCTTTGAAAAAGTGTGGGTGCCATATCGTGAGTTTATTCAAATGGAAATTGTAATAAACGTAGTACAAATTATATGTGACTTTGATGAAATAATAAAGTGAGTAGGTTCTTGATATTTTAACAAGACTGCCATCCAAAGCTAAAAAACCCAGATGGCAAGTTGACAGTGAAGCCATTGGCCTATCGATAGTTAAAAACAAAATTCTGTGCAACCTAGCTCATCCTCGCCGCCAGGGGGACTACAGAGTACAAAAGTACTCTGTGGCCAGTTGCACGACGCAGGCCTAAATCAACTTCCAGCCCAAGTTAAGCTATTTATCACCTAGGTGGCACTTAGCCACTAGGGGTGGTTGCATGACAGGTACCCTGCTGAGTTCCTGCCCAGAGTAGGACACAAATCCTGGGGTAATCCTGAGCAGTCCCAGCATTCGTAGGTGTCATTTAGGCAGTGTACAAATGGTTTGGATCAGTCACAATGTTTATTGGCGGGTAATTGTTTTAAGAAATTGAGGGTGCAGGAATTATTTAGTCTTTAGTCTTCTTGAAATATATAATATTAAAAATGATGATATTTACTTTTTGATGTTCTGTTTTCGAATGAGTCATCTTTTCAGAATCGTTGATGCAATTTGTGGTGATTTGGAGTGTAATATAATAATAATATATGCTGATACTAATGATTCACAAATAGTTGTTTTACATTGCATAAAGGTTAAATATTGGATGATCGTACATGTTCATTAACATATTTGACATAATTCGTAGGAAACATTACTAATAATTATGATAATATTGTATTTGATCCTGGAAGTGTGTTCTTCACAGCACATTAAACATTAATACCATGGTCTAAAATTATATATGTATATATATATATATATATATATATATATATATATATATATATATATATATATATATATATATTAGTAGTATATTAATGTATATATATATATATATATATATATATATATATATATATATATATATATATTTAAATTAATATACTACTAATGATACTTATTATTTAGAAATAAATGTTGCACAATATAGCAATATAATAATAATGTAATAATTAATTATTAAATACATATAACGTGAATATACATAAATAATAATTAATAACAACAATTGTAATATATATAAAATAGTCAGATTAAGCCTTTTTAAGCATTGCCAACTAAAGTGAATACGATTGCAGAAATTATTCATTATTAAATAACAGTGAGTAGAGCAACTGTCTGTCTGCTTGATATAAAAAAATTAAGGAATATAGTTGTTTTAATGGTGGTGGCTACATTCACAAGGGGAAGTAAAATTGCTAATGTAATTTTAAACACCCTTAGCCTGACCCAACTGCTGCTGCAGGCCGTCGGGTCATGCTATATTTACATTCCAGCAAGATTAATGGGAAGATTTCCCCTTGAAAAGGGGTAATCTGCTTATCGATTAGTCCTGCCCATGGCACCCAGTTGGGTGACATCTGGGAAGCAATCATGCAACTGCACCTACGCATCTGCCCAACTAGATGGAACCTTGGGAGTTGGGTGTAGATTTACCACCTAACTCGGGTGCCTGTCATGCAACTGGCCACTGGCAGATAACCCCATTGAAACCTGGAACTTACTATCGCTGTGTTAACCAATGGACTTCGTCCCTACGATTTTTTTGCATTTCGGATTTGGCCAATCGTGGATGAGGTTACATGTAATGTTCGGGAAGTAACTTATCTTTAATTGGCAGAGGACCCGTCGGCGTTGGTCGGACCAGTAATTCCTGGAAACTATAATTGAAATTTGGCGGGGCGCGTCTAGTTCCCAGGATTAAGACGTCGACCAAGACAGGAAGTGGGATGTACAAATGATTCAACCTACATTCACACATAGCGTGGAAAAAACTCCTGTTCCGCGTTTCAACAGGTTTATCTGCCAGGGATATTTTAGTACTACTACCAGCCCTGGCTAGCGAGAATGACTGGGCCATCTGAGATATTTGTTAATTGTGTTTTCAAAAATTATTCACGCTGCTACTTAATTATCGAATTTACACTGTTCCTTCAATAGCGTTTCTTATTGTCATATAGTACGTCAATCTTTCTTAAGTGAGAACACAAAATACTTCCATAAATATTTTCATAACCATTTATGATCTTGCTCTTAATCGTCTTATCTCTAGGTTTGTTAAACCACATTCTCTTATATGTTTTTTTTATCATAACTAAGGTCTCTCAGCTCTCATCTGTATTCGTTGTGGCGCTTACAATACAATAAAGAAGACTTCTATAGCGACAAAATCCTCAGAAAAAATAGCCCAGCAGCACACCAATACCGAAGTGTTAGGCACATCTTAATCCAAATTCTGTTCCGAATCGTCAACAGTGATGGTGGCATCCGTGTCCTTCTTACGGTGAGGCCTAAAATAATGCGTTATGCCTATGTGTAATTACTTCTTTTTCCTTATATGTTATATTTCTCCTAATCAACCTAATAATATGTTTACCCTTTGAAGCTGCAACCCCCCACTGCACTGCTCTGACGTTTTCATGTTAGCATTAATTTTTATTGTTGTATCTCCTATTTTATATCTAAGTTACCGTGTCTTGTGTGTATGCATCTACATTTCCACGTCATTGATGTATATCAGTGTTTCCCAACCTTTTTTTCTCATCGCCCACTTTTGGTGTTTCAGTCCATCAACTCCCATACTGAAAATGACAGCAAATAAGGATGGATCGAAATAAAGGAAAACCAGACTGGTTTTATTTATTCCAAATGTACATTTTAAGCTATTTGTGTCAACATTAACAAAACATTGCCTGTTCATTATGTGAGGCCGGAATAACTATAAATCCACCGAATGCTTGCGACATTTCGTCGATTTTTGTTGCAGTTCATAAAACACTTTCTGATAATGTGTTTCTGGTGATTACTTTTCACATTATGTACATTTTTGCTAATGTGCAAGAAAACATAAAAATCGTAATTTTCAAGATGCCTAGAATACATCAAAATCCAGAATTACCTTGTATATTAGCCCTCCTCTTTTCTAGGGTGCATGTTTCAAGCTCTCTGCAATTTCACACTCCACATGAGATGTCTTTGGGTGATTATTCAAGCATACTCCTGGAGAAAAAGTTGCACCAAGTTGCTTAGTCAAAGCAAGCTTGTTAATTAGATTAAACAATATTCAAATACAAATGTTTTCTGCTGGATTCGTGTTCCATCTATGATAATTTTGTTTACAAATCTGACAGCACAATGTTGTATTCTTTTTCAAGACTTTTAATTTGTGTGGTAGTGTGAGGATTTCATATAGGTGACGAATACTCAAGTGTTGGCCGAATTACGATGTTGTAGGCTGTTTCTTTACTTTCGGGTTTACAAGGGCCAAGAATTCTTTTAATAATGCCTAAGACTTTTCAAAATGTTGAAGCCATGTCAGTGATGTGACGTGCTGCCCAGGTTAATTTGGAATCTAATTTTACTCCGAGTTATGAGGGCTGGATAATGTAGAAAGTGGCTGGCCAAAAAGCACGTACTTTTGTGAGCTGGTTTTAATTTTGTTTGTTATTGGAAGGTGGACACATTTAGATACATTAAATTCCATTTGCCATTTATCTGACCATGTTCTGAGTTTGTTCAGGTCGGTTTGGAGAATTTTGTGGTAGTTTTGTGAAGACATTTTATAATATAATACTGCCATCTACAAAAAGACGTATAGGAGATTTGATGTTCCCGTCAATGCAATGGCATTTATGTAGAGCAAAAAAGGGAGTCCTAGAACTGAGCACTGTGTGACACCAGATGTGACATATGTGATGTCCGAAAGGGCTCCATTAACTGAGACTCTCTTTTTACAGTTTGACAGAAAAGATTTGATCCAGTTGTGTGTGTGTTTATAGTGATTCTGTGGGAAGTTAATGCTGAAAGAAGGAGTTGATATACTGGGGGACCACTATGTGCTTACCATATCATATACTCACCAAACATACTGAACACAATAATATAATTAACTATGTATTACCATTTTGTTTGAACAGTTTCAAGACATACTGGTGCTAGGAGTCATCATTGTGCTGTTCATCGTGTCCTACGGTGTGTCTGCCCAGGCGCTGCGATTCCCCAACTCAGACTTTTCTGGCACACTCTTCATAGACATCTTTTACCTGCCGTACTTCCAATTATTCGGCGAACTCTACCTTGAAAAAGTTACAGGTAAGAAACGTAATAAGGATGCTTTTATCTTAATTGTGATGTTTTGCAATTTTTCAATTGCATGTCATCTGACCTAATGTCCGGTGACCCCTGGCTGCTATGTGACTGTTACTTGTCATCGTAAAACTATATAAAATTGATTACCTGCTGTTCAGTAGTTAATTAGTAATTAAACACACCTGGATAATGTCTATTTTATGCAGTTTCATTTGATACAACCTGATTATGTTTGCGACCTTTGAATAAGTGTTTGGTTATATTATTTTTTATATCGCGTCTCGTCTTACATCTGTGCGTAACATACCAATACATTGCATTGGCATTGTAATGGAATTTCTACAATGCCTAGCCTTTCTATGACTGCTTTGGCAGGTGAACAAACTGACGATTGCTCGTTCAATCCGGCTGAGTATGCAAACCAAACAGACATAAAGAAATGTGCAGAACCCTCAGGATATACCACTCTCCTGTTTGCTGTCTACATGTTGATGACACACATTCTCCTGTTGAATCTTCTCATCGCAATGTTCAAGTAAGCTACATCGTATCTGCAATAGTTCATGTGAAACAAGTAACAATAGTTCATGTGAAACAAGTAACAATAGTTCATGTGAAACAAGTAACAATAGTTCATGTGAAACAAGTAACAATCAATGAAATGATGCTTCACCATAGATTTGCAGACATTTGCCATCCACAAATATAGCTCACTTTTAACTGAAAAAATTAGGTTTCACTTTTCGCTTAAATGGTAGTTCATTTTAAGGCAGCCACCTTGGTTGTCAGGATTTCCGTCATTATCAAGTAGGATATATTTATCATACATAGCCTCTAAACAGCATACAATGTTGATTGTATCGACTATTGTCAGATACGAACAAAGCAAAGAATGTGGTTGTCATACTGTTATATGTTGGAAGCCTAATCAAATGCCTTGTTAGATAGTAAGCAATGCAATGCAATCGCATAATACAGCACAGTATGTTACTGTACTGAACCAAACAAACACTATTTCCAATTTGCAACAAATCCAATGCAGCAAACCAAGTACTTCTATATAGGACACTAATGCAGCTACACATAGAGATGGCCATTCTGAAGATGACGGGCATTGCTAACACTACCAGCAAGAAGGTGATGGGTAGCAGTCAGCCTAATCGAAATGCTTTCAGGCGTTCAATGCTTGCATCAGGGCGTTTTCACGTAAACGATACATAAATAGACCCACGCAACCTAAATCACTAAAGTGTTCCAATTGTTTGGTTCATGTTATTTCCCAACACAGCAGATATATGTGTACCATTATGATATGAGGCATATGTTAGCGGTTCTTATATATAATTGCAGTATTTAATAACACAATATAATACAACAAGAAATAAATATGTTGCGCTAAAACCATTGAGAACCCGAGCTCAGCAATGCGCCAAAACCAAAGGTTAGGTAATCTCAAATCGGTTTATAATGTTTAGTCACCAACAGTTGAATGAGGAGCCACGGAGGCTAAGCAAAGGCAAAAAGGTGGGATGACGTCGGAATATTATTATACTTTATTATTATTATCATATCACTTAGAGCTAACAATGAGGCAGTTCCAACGAGTTTGAGCGGCCCTTGTTTCAACACTTGTTTTAACTCTGTGAATAACAAATAAACCATAACCAATGGAAGCTGCCTAGGTTTTCTTGCAGGAGTGAGCAGTGAATATAAATATACTGGATGCTTAGAGGAGGAGTTGTTTCATCCAAAAGAATCATATTTCCGGGTTTACAACACACGGGCTTCCTAAGACATTGACAACCAAATGAAAGTTAAATATAATTCTTAATTAACCTCATTATGTCTCAATATTAACTAAATGCATGTATAAAACAGGCAAAAGACATTTTAAAGTGGCTTGACATTTCGTCAGAGCTTCAAATGTATTCAAAACGTTGACCATAATTCTTGAATGGATAGATGATCCGGTTTCTTGGTTATTAATATTAATCATAATTACCTCTCAAGAAACTTGCAGTTTGTTTTGGATATTTCGACTGCATCTCACAGTCTTCTTCAGCAGACTGAAGTTACGGATGTGTCACATGACCAATGTCATGTGACACAAGCTGGAGTAGGACTGGTGGGAGCTCCTGGCCGACGTCTCGGTTCAGCGTAGGTTTGTTTCTGTGGATGTTAATCGCCTCCTTTATTTTTCTCCTGTGCCAGTTCTCCTCGTGGTCTAGAATATTGACGTCCTTCATAGAGCACTGATGACCTGTGTTCAGTTTGTGTTCACTTATAGCTGATAGGGGTTGGCGACAAGATAGATGTTCTTTGATTCTTGTGCCAAGTGCTCTGGCTGTTTCTCCTATATAGTGTTGGTCACATTCTGGGCATTGTATGTCATATACTACCCCACACTTTGCTGTTCTTTGGTACACCCAAAAGACAGAACTGCATCAAGGATAAGGTTCGATTATCGGCATATATACGCCTGGTCAAATAAGCCATGTTCTAATAACTACTGTGGGCACCAGGATGGAGAACATTCCTGCCACGTTGTTTGCAAACCTTGAATCATCCATCCCTAAGATGCATTGGCGCCTTTGCACTATGACACTCGCACGCCCGCCATTTCAGAAGACCTCATTGGTCTCATTTTATTATAACTACTAGCTGAGTTACCCGGAATTGCACGGGAGAAAAGGCAACCACTGCAGGAGCTTAATACTCATTGCACGACCCAGTCAACTTAGGACTCCTTGCACGACCCAGTGAACTTAAGACTCCTTCCACGACCCAGTCAAATTAAGACTCCGTGCACGACCCAGTCAAGTTTTGGTAGGGCAATGCCAGCGGCAATGGCAATGACAATTTCTTGCTCCAAAGATCATGTACAACTTCCAATTTCACAAAGCGTTTGTACCGTACGAAACAACGTCTGTGGACCTTTGACGTAGATCACATAACTCGGCACAATCGTTGAAAAAAACGCATAGCGTTGCTAACAGTTGTACGTGCTATTGTTGTATTACGTAATATACGTCAAATGTCCACATAGGTTCCTTCGTAATACCCCCACTCCGGGGAGTTTAGTTTTAATATACTTACCATCCCCATAGGCCCCGAACACGCTTACAAGGTTTCAACCCATGCGAGTCATACACTACTTTATATTAAAGCTGGTTTTACGAAACATTCGGTGGACGTTTGACATTCCTGTCAAAAGTTCACATTGGTTCCCACGCCCGGGGGAATAATTTCAAATATGTTTTTAATGTACGAACCATCACCATAGGCCTCCGGACATGCCTACACAATTTCAGCCCCATACCTGCGAAACTAACGGATATTTGAGGGAACATGCATGCATACATACACATATGTGTACATACATACTTACATACATACATACATACCTACCTACCTACATACATACATACATACATACATACGTTATATTAGAGATGTGGTTGTCTGACATCAAAACATCAACATTGATCTTCGTTACCTTTAGCCATTCCATCAGCCGGATCCAAGACGATATCCGCAAGAAATGGCGCTCCCAGTTCCACATGCTCGTACAAGAGTATGAACGCATCTCGGTGGTTCCACCACCTTTGTCGATTTTCGTACACACCATCAACTTCGTAAAGTTCGTGAACAAGGGTAAAGGTAAGTTGTTATATAGCGCGGTATCCAGTCCTTAGAACTGCTCAAAGCGCTTTACACTTCATCCCCTGGCAGACCTGTTCATTCCAAGGTCATTTCAATTTCTCTTGGAAGCATTCAGCAACGCTGCAATTACTGCGTGAAGACTATTCGTTCACGTATCCACCACTGTCTATATTGCCAGGTACTAATTTATACAGCTGAGTGAACTGTGGCAATGTGGGGTGATCAAACTTGCCATAGGTTCGAAGCGACCGCAGTGAGATTTGAAACTGGGTTCTCGATTGAGAGTCCGGCATTTTAACCGGTATGCTATCGCGCCCCACAAAAGTGCTTTCCAAGACAATGGTAAATAATTAATTAGTTAAGGTGTGACGACGAATTACATGTGTATCGGTCAGGGAACAGTGTCATGTAATGTCAAGTCAAGACATTCTCACCCAGGTTTTGAACTGCAGTTGTACAATCACATGCAAATGATTATATGAAATGACAAATCCGTTTGTTGAAGGTTGTTTAAGGTGTATTGCCATAAACCCCTGTAAATGGACGAAATTGTGGTATTTTATATTTTCCTACCGGCAGCCATGATCTTGCTAAGTTTGATCGAGTCCTGTAATAAAACCCGAGCATTTTGTCGCCGGTGCCAACCACGGATCGTTATTTTTATAGTTTAATTTGATTTAAACCAATTGAAAATACAATATTCCGTTTCGAATGAAGACATGAACCATTTGAATATCATAGCACTGAACGTAGCAAACTTTGAAACATAATACGCGCATCTTTATTTAAACTTTGTTTCAAATGTCACAGTACTACTTCACTGACGCTTACTTGGGACATGTTCCTGTAGGGTGCCTTGAACTACTGATGTCATCAGCTGTTTTATGTATAGATATTGCAACACCAGAACAAACAGAAGAACCACAATGGATGCACGCTTTCGAAGAGAGCAGTCTTCAGAAGTATCTGAGTCTGAGAAGTAAAGAATTTGGGTAAGCAATTTGTAATGAGACCGATTTGAAAGGAACGAAAGGAAACATACAAAAAGGCGATTGTATAAAATGTCGTTAGTGTTAATCTGTCGACCTCAACTACGAGGTAAAAAAAGCATTCCTTTAGGTAATTGAGAGACACAAGCCCACTAGAAACATTTTGCTATTTATGAAGCTTTACTTCTCAAGACATGCTATCATGGCTGCAACTCATGGCTCACGGAGGCTGCGCTCCGTTGTTCTTTTACCTGTTCAACAGCGGGGGATATACACAATGATACATGGTAAATACGTAATAGTCCCTGCTTAATGTTAATTGCGATACCGATATATAGACGATATCTATCATCATTTGAGCTCTGTTTAGCTCTCCAGACATGCCAGGAGGTCACACTTGGTTCCCAGTCTTAGCAGAGATATTTCCGGGGACACGATTGGTTCTCGTGACGGAAACAGTCGTCCATGTCCATGCAATGAGAGAATGTCACTTTTGGTCGGCGCTGAAATAGGAGTTGATCGTCCCAGCAACCTGGAGAACAGAATATACCACAGCTGGGTTGATGATGTCTCTTGTTCCCACTCTAAATAGGTCGTTGCTCTCCTCCAGAAATAGTTTACCAATTCCTGCCATCATTTCAACCAGACATTTGACATGTTGAGCAACGATCACCTGGGAACTCTTTGTCTGCTCGTGGTGCCGTGTCTCTTGGGTCATTATTTCGTGCGTTCCCTCGATGGATGCTTCAAATTAAGCAGTCATCCTCACCAGTTCCGGCGCAACCACCGCCCAGCATCTGAAAGCGTTTGGAACTAAGGTGGGGCTAACAGCTCCACCCTCACTCTTCACAAAAGCATTGTTTTACTCATGATATTGGCCAATGACAATGTCTTAAGAACTGTGAAGTTGCCGTTGTTGAATTCAGCAGCAATATTTGGTTGGGCTATGGACTGACTGACCATGTCTCGTATGTGGACTTGTACTCATCTTGCGTAGTTGATGTGGTCCAAGCTGAAGAACCACAGCGCAATCTTGTCAGGTACTCTAGGTACATGGGAATGTTCGCCCCCCGACCTGACATATATTAAGACGAGGACCTCCAGCTGAAGAGCGGTGTGCCAAAATGGAACTGGGAATTACTTGATTCCGTCGAGCACCAGTCGTCAAAACATGTGGTTGTCTTCCTGGTTCCAGTGACTTCAGGTAGTGGGCGTAGGACTTTATTTAGCAAGATGTGCAAGCTGAGTAACTTAAGGTGGCTGGGGCGGCTAGCATGTCAGTTGATTTTTCCATGTTGTCTTCATAACATGATAGGATATACAGAACTAAACGTCGTCGCAAAAATCACCCGGCACGAGCGTCTTATTTCGCCAATCCAACCTTTAAAAACGCAGTCCTTTTGGAAATCCCCTTGAGTTCCCGGAAAACGATAATGTTTCCATAGTAACGACCGCGTTCGCTGCGATGGTCGAACCAGCTATATTCGTTCTCCGTGAAAGCGGACCACATCGTCTGTTTACTGTAATGCTAGTACACATATGTATAATATCTATCTAACAAAAGCATGTATTTAAACCAGCAAATATCAGCGTTCAGTGAGCGTTAACGTAGTTTATCGTGCTTTTGACACGAACGGAAATGCCGATGCGTATATGACCTGAGGGATAACGGGCCAATCAAAATGACCGTATACACACCCTGCCACGTGTTTGTTAGATGACTGGCGTAACCTGATGCCATAGATGACCACACGTTACAAGTACAGATTCAAGGGCTATTGGGTGGTAAATTAATGGGACATGTCAATATTACAAATGGCCAACAATACATAAAACGCCAGTGAAAAACCGTAAATTTCAACACAAAAACATGCATTTGTTGAGATTGTGTTTTCATTAATAACCAGGAAATGATGTTTAAAATATTGTTTGAGAAAAACTACAACACTCACGACATTGCAATTTTGCAGATGAATGCATATTACGTGAACGCAACGTAATACAGCAGTAAATTACGATTGGTGACAGGTTTGTGTCAAAAATACACTGCCACTTTAAGCTGTCATTCAACTTTTGCTTAATTCATTCACGGTGGTATAGCAGACATAATTGCTTTCTGTTGACCACAATCTGCCATAAAAGTATCAGTTACGATGTCATGCTGATATGTATGTCATTTATTTCTTTGGGGATTGTCTCAAAACGATTAAGCTTCGTTTTTAGTGGCCATTTGTTCATATTTGCAAAAATGTCTTAAAAACCTTGTAACATAATCAAATAAATGAAAAACATAAAGTATAAAATCATATAGTATTGAAAGTACAATATGTGAAGAAATAGTTAATTTACCTTTAAAATGTCTACTTAAATTAATCAATTCAAAACAAGCATATAATAGCCACCCCAGCTACCTTAATGTGCATGTCTGGTTCTTGTGACATGGGATACCTTCAAACGGGAATCTGCAGTCCATGCATATGCCACCTTGGCCTGAATGAGAGCCTCCACCCTACCAATGTCTTCCAGCCAGTATCCTATTACTTCGAGTCCAGCCATATTAACGTGTAATCCTCCCAGGAAGATTATGAAGTTATTTTCTCCATAGCTTACTCGAGATGATGTAGAACGGCCGATACACAGTGGTTACTGGTATTTGGGCAGGGTTGAGTTGCTGCAGTTTGTTTAATCACGTCCATGGAGTGTTGTACCCTGGACTCTTGCTGTGATACCAGGAGGACACACTTGTACTGATTGCTCACTCATATTGTAGGCAGCCCAGGATATATGTCAGATTATTTTTAATATGTGCACAGTACCTATCCAAGCAACCAGCATATTCACTGCTCACCCCTGCAAGACAGCCCAGACAGCTTCGATCATCTAATTCTAATATCTTTTCATTCCCAGGGTTAAGACAAACCTCGGGACTAGGGCTTTCTCAGTTGCCCCACCGTCTCTGTGGACATCACTCCCTATTAGCGTTATGTCCGTAAGATATGTAATAACATTTCGCCGTCAACTAAACACCCACCTGTTTAAACTCCCTAATCCTCTATAGCTCTTGAACTGTTTAGAACTGGAACTGGACAACCTACTTATAACTCTGCCCCACAGTCTCCAGCCATCTAATCTCTTCGTGCAATGCCTAGTGGAGGACCTGGCCATCACTCTTGACTGATTCATCAGCTTTGTGGATCGAGCATTGTACTTCCGTGTCAATACTAGAACAGGATGAAGGTTGCAAACTCCCAGAGGAGAGCGAGGGTAAATATGTAATTAGTGACTGAAGAATGGGTCACGTATCGTTGCCAACTAAAGACCGTGGAGACAGTTCATCAAGATCATGGAGACAGTTTACAAAGGGTGTTTACTTGGTGGTAAGTTCATAAACACTGCCTCCGGAAGATAATGCACCGCATCTAGTGGGATGACCGCCGCACCGATGCAGTGCCCTACCTGATGCTAAGACGGTTCATCGAAGAAATATGTATCCAGAATCAACTGCACAGTACGGGCCACAGTGTATGAATGCCCGACTCCCGCCTTCCGCGACCAGTCATCTGTTCTCAACTGAGCTATAGCCAGAGGAAGCGATCCAGAAACACACTGAAGATAATAAACACCAACATGACAACCTGGGAGGACCAGGCTCTTGCCTTCGGTTCCTCTCCTTCTCCGTTCTCCTTTGTTGTTTCTACGCCTCACTTATTAGGCGGACTGTCTCAAAGCAGACCGTTGCCTAGTGAGTTTTGTGTCGCGAAGGTGGACGGTCGGCGGCCATGTTCCCCAGCTACTGATAGTGATATGGCACTATTCAGTTCGTTCTTCAGCGTGTCTTTATATCTCTTTCTCTGGCCACCACGGGTTCTCTGGCCATGACGCAGCTGAGAAAAGAGAATTTGTCGGGGGAGTCAAGAATCACACGGTGGCCCGTCCACCGGAGTTGGTTCAGCATAATCATTGCCTCGATGATGCTGGTTGGCGTAGCCTCAGGGAGGGCACACAGGTTATCTTAAAAATTAACTATAAGTTATGCCAACTGTATGTACATTGACTAAATTGGGCATTACTATGTGCTCATAACGTAATTTTTATTGTAATATGTTTCAATTAAATTAACTTCTGGAAAGTTAATTACAGTGATATACCACTTTTCAAAAACTTATTTTCGAAATATTTTTTTTGTCCCGGCGTGATGGGTGAATAAAGTTATGGGATGCGTGTGCCTTTGCATCGTGATCTATTGTTTTGTTTTAATAGATTACAGGAACAGGCACGTGCGACTGATTCTACAGAGGAACGTATTCTAGCGCGACTACAGTCCTTGGAAGATAGAATCGTGGCTCTCCAAACACAACAACAGCAGCAGCAAGGCGGCACCAGGGGCGGCACCAGGGGCGGAACTGAGGGCGGCACTGAACACATAAAATAGTGTGTGTGTGTGTGTGTGTGTGTGTGTGTGTGTGTGTGTGTGTGTGTGTGTGTGTGTGTGTGTGTGTGTGTGTGTGTGTGTGTGTGTGTGTGTGTGTGTGTGTGTGTGTGTGTGTGTGTGTGTGTGTGTGTGTGTGTGTGTGTGTGTGTGTGTGTGTGTGTGTGTTATCGTTTCTTTGAGTAATTATGTGTGTCGGGCAATTCTCTTCCTTCAATAATCCGTTTATTAAATCATGGAGTCCATAAATGTGTACTTCAGAATTCAAAACATATCATTATCATCATTATCTCTAAGTGCCGTATATATAGCGTAGGCTGTCGTGACCTTCCATTTCTTACTATCACAGGTGTCTTGTATTTTAATTAATCGATTTTGTTACACGCTATTATATTTACACGTTTGATATATTTACAAGTATATGTAGTTAGATGTAATTGCACTTGCACGTTACATGTATCAAACTCGCGCAATTCGTTACTTTTCTAAGCATAGTTATATAATTATTCACTAACTTCTTGTAGTAGATGTGGAGCTCTAATTGTTAATTATTGATTGTTATCACTTGAATAAACAACACTATATACACGAGTACATTAAACATTGGTATGTTGATATGTACATCACATAGAAACGACACATTGACATCATGCACCTTGGAGTGACATAGAACATGCCATTGAAACATATTCTGTAGGGCCTGATGTGAAATTCAGTTTGCCAATTGGTCGACTGAATAAATACAATAGTTTGAATACATAATTGATACGCGTGGAAAACACAATAAAATGTTGTGAACAACCACAGTTTGCAATTTTAATGACATTCCGCATTTTATGATGCATAAAGACAATCGTTTTTCTCTACGGAATCATCTTCTCCAATTATATCACCAATGTGCTTATATGTGGAGGCCTTGTCTAAATTACTATATTACTCATGTTGAATAGAGTTGTAAATACTGCTTCCAAAATAATCGGCAGATCCCTTCCCAGTCTTGAATCACTGTATCAGCAGCGCCTGTTAAGAAGAGCCGGTCTCATCTCTCAGGACCCATCCCATCCTGCCCATGATTTATTCGAGCCCCTTCCATCTAGTCGCCGGTTCAGGTCCATCAAAACTAGGACCAGCAGGTTCAGCAACAGATTTTATCCTGTAGCCGTCCAAGCCCTAGCAAAACAGACGTCAAGATGTTATTCTTATGAGTGCATTTACTGTGCGTGATGATAGGTAGTTTTTTCTTTTTGTGTTAAGTTTTTCGCTTATTGCATAATTCTTTTTATGTTATTATTTATTATTATTTTATTGCGTTAATTTATTATTTAGCTATGTCATACGCAGTCTACATTGCAATTACTGATGTGGGCTACATCAACAACATACCGACAAAAGCGGGCCCTTTTAGCAGCAAACACGGTTTCTGGTGTTTCGCCTTTTTGAATAAAACCGGTGCATTCACTTCAAATCTAATGTGCACATATCAGAGCATACACAACTGACTAATATGTGCCAGAGTTATCCATTGTTTTCAACGCACACACAGTTGGAAATGTGACATTTGGAAAGCAGTCCTAATATTTTAAGAAAACTGAACAACTGGTGAGCTCATTTGCTTGAGTTCGCCTTTCACCTTTCCGTCCAACGTTCAGTAGTGATCCCTTGCGAATTAGTTAGCAGTGACACCGCCTTTTTCACTCTGTATAATACAGTAACACCAAATGGGCGGGGGCCCGTTTTGGTAACGGGGCCCTTTTATGCACGTTGTTCCCGTATGACATCACGTGGATTAGATATGCAGAACACTTACTTTCCCGTGGCCTGCAAATGCACTAACAATATCACATCCAGCATACGCACGCACTCCAATGAGAGCCGTACACACCTATCTGCTATCAGTGGCTACTTTGTTCTCAATGTCTATGACCCTTGGGCGTGTTCAAGTACATTTTTGGAACAACGAGACTGCAGTATTCTCCTGGAATGACATGATGAATTCATGTCTTCGGAGCTGATTACAAGTACATCTCCAGCAGCGTGGGCTGCATGCAGCAGTAAGTGCCCACCATTGTCGTCTTGAGAGCAGACACCCCGTCACTGCCCTCATGTGTGATATTACAGCATTTGTCATTGACTGTAACAAAGAGCACCTCCTCTTGTAGCTCCTCTGTATACTCAGCCTTCTTGTATTGGTTGACTAGGAAAGTGATCAGGCTGGTTTTGTTGTTGGACTGACTCATAGACTTCCTTCAGTGTCTCGCAATCTGTGTTGTTTTGATGTGTGCTTGTGTGGTATTCCCCTCTTGCTGATCTTTCACTCTTGTCGCTGGAGATATTCAGGTTTGTATTAAAGACAACACAAATCCTTTTACCCCGACTTCCACCCCTCAGTGTCACAAGCACTGGGGGTGGAAGTTGCACTATTAGTCCTCCTGAAACATACCTTGATCACATTTCACTAGATTGGCTTAATTTACTCGTAGCTATTCTGCTACTGTCACGTGCTTTGTTGTTTTTTCTTAGTAACCCTTCTGACATGACAACTCTCCTAGGGGGTTGGAAAGGATATCAAGTATCTGGAGATTTCACCCTTGCGTCATAACAATGATGCGACCAAACAGTGACCTGTCCAGTGTCCGAATGTTTCCCCTTTCACTGGTCTCCCGTCTTCTTGCAAGTTCCTGAAAGTCTAGCTTGTTCATTTTCATTCGGTCATAGAATTTCCTATTGGGTGGGGTTGAAGGTGACAGAACATTGCTCACCAGTGTCAGATGGCTTCACCAAGTCAGAGGCAGTGTCGCGACGAGTTGCCTTTGAGATGTTAATGAGAAACGGTTCTCAGCAAATTTATTTACCCATATTTGTACAAGGTTTACAACTGCTGATACAGGGTCTTCATGAATGCTCTCTCTGGTGTTCAACAGTACGTCTTTACAGCACCAGTGATCAGGCTGAAAGGAGTTGCTCCCTGGGAAATTGACACAATTTGTGTCACAAATTGACACAAATTGACACAATTTGTGTCACGAATTAACACAAATTTACACAAAGTGACACAAATTGGCACACATGTGGTGTCTTTGTTCACTTTAACTTCAGTGTTTCGATCAACAGGAATGCAAGTAAGACAACTGTGCATTTTGTGATTAAAGCACCGAACTGTACTACTACTCAATGTTATACTCGTGGTCGCATGCGCAGATATTTGAATCAATGAACCCATATATGCTTAACATTGTAGGCAGATGTTTATTTATAGCATCAGTAAATATGGACATAATTCAGGAAGCACTATCAGTTCTTAATGTAGCTATAACTGATTGTGAATAAGAACATCTCATACCATAAAAATAACTTTCAATGGCAACAAATTAATTTCTGTATTGTTTTCTTTACTTCTGACACTTTGTTTATGACTCTCTTAGACACTTATGACGATTTAAAACCGTACAATTATTGTCTTTTATAAACTGCTGAAACATGTACTATCGTAATCCCGTGCATGATCTTACCTTATTAATGGCTGGGACACCCCACCCCCCAACAACAACACCAACATCACAGAACTGTGAATTGAAGATTAGCTTTACAATACTTGCAGCGCTTTCTTGCATCCACAGGAAACCAACTCGTGGCAGGTGCGTGAAACCAATTCGTGGCAGATGTGTGAAACCAATTCGTGGCAGATGTGTGAAACCAACTCGTGGCAGGTGTGTGAAACCAACTCGTGGCACGTGTGTGTAGCTTCGGGGAGAATCGTCCAGTGCAGCTCATACAGACCATCATCCACCTTAATCCAGCACCAGCAAGTGGGCGAAGGGGAGCACAGGCATTGATAGCAGTTCCTGTCCCCACATACCACCACCTTAGTACTTCTCCAGAGCAGCTCGCGTGGGTGGAATTCTTTGCACTAAATGTATTTGTTTGTAAACAGCTTCTACCCGGTCTTCTTCACATTACCACATGTCTTTGTTCAGTCGTAGAACAGTGTCATGAACACCTCGATGGCATGCGTACTTTCCATTTATATGTCACTTGGTGCACGCTCCAGACTAAGCAGTGTATGAGTGAGCTCTGCTGCTCTGGCAGTGAGTTGCGTGCTGTAATGTTACCGTGTTCAGCAAAGGATGATACAGTGTCGCATCCTGTTAATGCATTGAACATAGGAAAGGCGCATGATTTATCTGGTCCGAAGGCAGCAGATAGTTGTACTGTTGCAAAAGCCAACCATAATTCAGCATTTGCTAGAAGGGTCTGCGCAATCATTACGAACATCGTCTCAGTACGTCTGAATGTCTGATACGGTTTTCTGCATGTTACAAGTGTTTAGAGTTTCCCTCTATGGGCGCAGCCTCGCCCCTACAACGCGTCTACGCATTCCCTGTCCATGTTTTGCTTTGGTTCTGCCTTTCGTGGAATCCGCTGTCCCACACCAGATTAAGCCATGATGCATATTGAAGTTGCGATATTCCAGATTGTCATCCCATGTTTGGCAACCAATGTATTATGTATTATGTATTATGCCTTGAAACGAGTTCTTTATATCTCTTTATCGAGGTGAGCTGTTGCTTTCCTTTTTCTCGCAGCATTCGATGTCGAGGTGCTGAAAAATATTGTTTTGTTGAAAATTATAGTATCATGCATTGACTTGGTCCTTCGATAAGGCATTCTTTGGTGAAAGCATCGAACTGGTATCTGCCAGTCTTCTCGGGGATTTTGGCTGTCTCAACTACATCAGCGCCTGCGATCTCCTTTATGTCAACAATAATCAGGTCCCTGTTCTCGTCATCAAACGGGCGGCCAAGCTCCCCAATTATGCCCACGAGTGGACGATCATCTTTGGCCAATTTTTGTACACACTTGGTGTATGTAATGGTGGCGTGTACTTCCTCAAACTCTGCAATTATTCTGGCGACATCTGGCCCAGAAACCATCCATCGTCAAAGGTTCTAATTCACCAACTGCGCCTCCGTCTCCCTTGATGGAAGCATTGTTCTTTTTATGGGCATGATCAATTGCGATATTTGCTTGCGAATATGTCCGCAGTTTCACAGTGAAGTGGTCAGCATTTAACTATTCAGTTATTTATGGGTGCTCTGTCGGCAGCTCAGCCGTATCTCTGATGTGGACTAGGATCGGTCTAAAGCAAAGAACCACGGGATAAATTCGGTCAGAGCATCCATATACATGGAGAAGGTTGCCTCTAGTTGTGAACGCACGAAGACCAGATTCGAACGTCTCAGATCAATCACAGTAGCCCGGCCAGTACCGAAACTGGGGATAGCCACGTCTTTTCTCATCGCATCAGGCTTCAAATCCAAACATAGGCTGTTCACATACCGCATATGTGAGTAAGTAGTTGACAAAGAAACTGTGCTGTAGAATGTATATACCGGCAACAGTGATTTTCATGGCGTCTTTTACGCGTAACGTGTGCTGCATGCAGGAAGAAATCAGCAGTTCTGGCTGCTGCAACGTCTGCCTATGTCAAAGCATGTGTCCATTTACTCCCCCTGGCAAGTCACCACAGTCTTCAGAGCTGCCTTCTTTGTGTGCGGGACTTCAGCAGAATCTGATTGTCAAAAAAAATGCTTATGCTCGATGATAGTGATTTGGTGCGTTTGACTGGTTGTTTCCTCAGTGGCCAATGTTTGATGCAGTCTCTTTTCTGTTCTTTTCAGCTTTGTTATATATATATATATATATATATATATATATATATATATATATATATATATATATATATATACATATATATATATATATATATATATATATATATATATGTATATGTATATATATATATATGTATATGTATATATATATATATATATATATATATATATATTATAGGGATTATAAACAAGTATTCTCAACACCTTCAGGCTTCACCATCATTTAATGTGTTTAACGGTATTGTTTTGGCAGTTAGCCCAAGTTTCAATTTTGCTAGGTTTTCAGCGAGTGTCTTATATGCACTTATAGTGTCTACTTGACAGAACCGGATTTGTATCAGATTCTGGGGTCTTTTCTTGACATGCGACACAATTTCCAATTAGTTTTTGTTCGTTGTTGTCGTGATGATGATGATGATGATGATGCTGTGTCGCGAGCCGGATGTTTTTGGACATGGTCATAACAAATAAAGGGATTTTTGCCAGAGATTTGAAGAGAAAAGTTGCCAGTTTTTAAGACTTCATTCACATTAGTATGCACATCTGGAGGACGGTTAATGTGTGCATAGTAGGCTGACAGCTATATGGCACAAGCCTCGCTGTATGTACTTTTTAATAATATCTGGGTGATAGAAGGGATGTTCATATATAGGGAAAACAGCAGTGCCGCATTTTGGAATTGCTATTAGTATTACTACGTAGACCGGTGAACACAAAAGTGGTAGAATCGTCCATTTAAATCTACCATGAGGGGAACAATACAAAACTGTCATAATTGTTCATCCGTGGGAAGCAATTATTTTGTATACTTTCAGGGGGAAGTTCTGTAAATCGTTTTTTCCGTGGGAAGGTTTTCGAGGGGGGGTAATATTATGTCACGCCGTTAACCAAATGTTTCCACCCTCTTCGAACCAACCAAAGCCGGGCCTCAATTCTTAATGTGTTTCAATGGGTTTTCTCAAAACATCCCATTCTTGGGTTACGCTGGAATTCTTCCACAGCAGATTAAACAATAACTCCCGTGTGATATGTTTTACTTCCTCTGACAGAGACACCTCGCTCTATCACCTGATTGTTTTGACGACCCAACTACAAAGGCACTTACCTAAGCAAAGCAACCCTTTTCGGAAACTGTAGTTTAAAAACAATAAATTATAATTTAAAAGCAATAAATATTTATGGGTAAAACCAAAATCGAAATCTCCAGTTTCAGACGTCACAAACATATCGCAATGACGTCACAAATATATTGCAATGACGTCACAAACATATCGCAATGACGTCATGAACATATCGCAATGACGTCAAAAATAAATTTTATTCTTAGCCGGTGCATGAACATAAATCACTCATGGTGTTATTTAAATCGACGTCTAGAGGCTCTCTGGTGGATATCGTACGAAGGAACTTATGTAGACGTTTGAGTTACGTCTTAAGTTACGTAATCCGGAGTAGTTCGTAGTTATGTACAATCGTTCGCGACGCTATTCGTGTATTCTACGGTTTCAAACGTCCACGAGTTCATTCGTACGGTACGAACGCTTCGTGAAATCGGCCGTTGTACATGATTTTTTGGGGTATGAAGTTGTATCCATTATTGCCGTAGCCTTTGCCCTACCAAACCTTGACTGGGAGATGCACGGAGTCACAAGCTCCTGCAGTGTTTCCCTTTGCTCCCCTGTAACGCCAGGTAACTCTGACAGTGCTACACAATAACAATGATATGCTGCATATTATAAGTATTACCTATAATGTTTCTTCCAGGTTAATGAAATTCGTATTATCCACCGCCTCTGTCCTCGTTATTTTGGCTCTCGCCACAATCACAAACGTCGTATCTACCGCCTAATTCCGAAGCCGAAATCATGAAATGCCCTAAGCATGTCATGGGCGGATCAAGATACTGAAAGGGGGAGTGCCCAATGGGACAGCACGTTTAATTTCCACGTGCGGGCGTGCGTGCGTGCGTGTGTGAACTATGGTAGAATGTGTATTAGTGCCCTGCACGGGCCGGGCTTTGGGCCCAAGCCCGGGCCGGGCCTGGCCTCTACTAAATTTGTCGGGCCGGGACGGACCGGGCCTGGGCCTATATTTTGCGGGCCTGGGCTGAAAAAATATTAAACACATCGGGCCTGGACCTAATAAAAATATTAATACAAAACCAATACATATTACTACTACATAGTACACACAGAATGCAAATGTTACATATACATATTTTAGCATGAATGCAGCCTTTTGCATATATCTAATGGCCCCATACGTTCACTTGACTGGAAGTAGCCAGCCCCAAATGTTTACTTTAGGCATATTTACAGAGAAAATCAAGTCATGATTAACCATCAACGTATCACCCTTTGACCCTATCAGTGGACATTCTATTGTCTAGGTCTTCCGTCCAAATCTTGCTTGCCTGAATGACCTGCCCACTACCCCGTTGGTATTTTTCAATTATGTTAATTAGTGTCTACTGTTTATTGTCTACAATTTCCCTAGTACTGATTTATTCACACTTTTACTAATTCACACATGTCTGAACCTGATCTCTCTCAGGCTAGTGACAGCAGGCCTGCTGGAAATGCTACTGGGTGTCAGTGCCAGTGGGTGACATGGAATTAAAATATCATTATTAATGTTTTTTAATGATATTTAATAAAACAAGTGTATATAGTACAGTTTATTTGTGTTTCGCTGTTATTATAAGATAATAGGTTTATCTTTTTTCTAAATTTGCGGGTATGGGCGGGGCCTGGGTCTGAAACATGCGGGCCGGCCCGGGCCTGAGCCAACCATTAACCGGCCTGGGCCGGGCATGGGCCTAAATTCTAGTTTGTGGCCTGGGACGGGCTGGGCTTGACGGATTTTTGCGGGCCTGGGCCGGGCCTGGTTTCTAACTGCTATTTGCGGGCCGGGCTTTGGCTCAAATTATAGGCCCATTGCAGGTCACTAATGTGTATGCGAAATATAAACCAAATCGAATACTTTTTTATTTTATACCATGATCATATAGGGGAAATATTTTTTTCAAATACATCATGTTTCTTTTGCAAAATGTTGTGCAAACACCTCCACTGCATTGTAGCTATAAACTCATCGCGTCCTGCAAAAGTCCATCAACTTATTGGTGCGACTTGCCTCGAACACCAACTCTTTGGTCATGTCTTCGCGCTTTCGTTAACGCTTTGGGGATAAAACTATAACTGATGAAATCATGGTGGAAGCCTTCTCGATGCGCACGATCAAAACATGATTTTGCATCTAACGGAAGTCCCATCCGAACCTCATTACAAAGTGTAAAAAAAACTGCACATTCCTCTACAATTTTTTGCTGTTCATCTACAAACCGCAGGACAAAGCTTTGTTGTTCCTTTCTTGATTACTCGCAGTCCTTGTCTGCGATGATGAAAAACACGGCATATCGAACATGATCTTCAGCTGCACCGCTCCTCCATCTTATTTTGTGTCGCAAAGTGCTTCTCGTCTCCAGAATAACATCGCAGACATCAAACTAGTAGTTGAGGAGAACAATGAAATTGCCGTGCTTCTATGGAATGATATTGGGACCAAAATTGCATCATGCTACATGCTACTTTCCAAATTGCACTGTGATACTTCCATTGTGCACAAAACATAACATGAAACCCAGAAACCATAATATGAAACGTGGCATATAATACAAAACGGAAAACTCCCCACCAGTGGCGCCACATAGTGAATGTAATGTAACCCACTCACGATTTCACATCTTCCACAACCATAGAGTTACATAATTAATGATCCCCCTATAAACAAGAGCGATAAGCCAGCTCCCTGTAGAGAAGCGGGCGTGGACCACTGGCCGGCATTTCATTGCACGGCAGAAACAGTTGCATCCACTGGCATGACACATAGGATAGTACTGTTTGTAGTGTGAACATAGCATGTTACAAATAGTTGTCTAACATATGTAAGTAAGTATGTAAATTTATTTCCTTCTCATCATCATCATGTACAATATAAGGCAAACAAAAACAATGAAGATGAGGTGGCTACCAGAGAAGTATAAACTTATCGGGCTAGTAGCCAGTGACAGTGACACCAGGAACCAATTAACTTGAAGATGTGTCATTGTCATTTGTTCTTAATGGGGCAAGGACACCAGATTGGTTAATCATTTGGATGAGGATGGTCCCAGCAATTGGGTTATAAATGTGGGCAGTTGGGTTGTTCATACTGGAGTGAGCATCGTGCATTAGTGTTAAACTCTCCAAGACATGACAATTTTGGAGGCTTGCTGGAGAAAGTTGTGAGACAACGAACATGGTTATTTCCTGTGTGGCTTACAGCTGTACGAATCGACAGAATCTAAAAAAAATTGCAAAGGTAAGAATCCTCAATTGTACAAAAATAGTTTAGTTGACTGTCAGCACGAACATGCATTACTGCATGGATAGATTGTGCATGTAATAAGGTATTACGTAACTGTACCACGATCAGGTTGGTGCCCTCTCTCCCTCTTAGCACAAACCCTAGAGACCTGTGCCTTGAGCAGTGGCCAAGACTTATTTGTAAAGAACAGTTCAATGACAGCTATATATATATATACATATATATATATATATATATATATATATATATATATATATATATATATATATATATATATATATATATATATATATATATATATATATATATATATATATATATATATATATATATATATATATATATATATATATATATATATATATATATATATATATATATATATATATATATATATGAATATATATATATATACATATATATACATATATAGGAATAGATATATTCTATATATATATATATATATATATATATATTATATATTCACATATATATATATATATATATATATATATATATATATATATATATATATATATATATATATATATATATATATATATATATATATATATATATATTTCCAACGTGTAAACAAACCGTAGGCAGGCCCTACTTTCAGGGCAATGCATGGTACAGCATTGATCTTGCCCATTTAGACATGTACGATAACAAATGCAAGGCTGATGGAACGACAGCTACTATGGAACGACAGCTACTATGCTATGTAATATAATATTCCACATTCCTAATGTTTTGATTCATCAGGCAAACATATGTAACTACAAACATATGTAACTACAAACATATGTAACTACAAACATATGCAACTACAAACATATGTAACTACAATCCCACAAAAAACTCTTAAATGACAATGGGAGCATATCAGGAAGCATGTAACCCATTATGTTCACTACCATGTTGCACAAACCAACCATGTGTAGGCGGCCAAAGGTACCTATCGAAATACCAGAGACTGCAGAGGAGACTCAGTTCTAGGCCGTCCCGAAGACATGACGATGTTCCCGCTTGCACAGCAAACATGAGTGCAACCGAGCCAAATATGTGTTTCCCTTCATAACAAGTAGGCTTCATATCACAATCGTTTTAAACATCATGCTTTATGAATAATGTGGCAAACGAATATTTAGCTGGTAGCAACGACCATTTACTTCTAGACATGCTAAGGCAACGAACTCGTGCACCTACTGTGTCGAATCGGCAATCGATATGTCTTCGTCTAACACCAAACACCTAACTATAAAACAAAACAAAACAGGCAGGCAGGCAGGCAGGCAGGCAGGCAGGCAGGCAGGCAGGCAGGCAGGCAGGCAGGCAGGCAGGCAGGCAGGCAGGCAGGCAGGCAGGCAGGCAGGCAGGCAGGCAGGCAGGCAGGCAGGCAGGCAGGCAGGTAGGCAGCCAGACAAACAGACAAGCATCAACAGTTTAAGATCGTGTCAGGCGCGCTGTTCACACGACAACAACGTTTGCTGTTGTGATCCACAGTAGAAACCACAAGAAAGTGACAATAGCTTCTGCCACTACGAGTATTTGTGTGAATGCAGTGTAAGTGTGAAAAGGTTTGAAACAGGATCATCTCCATCATTATTAAAACAGCATGACACACAAAACAATTTCAGTCAATTCAGCTGCAACAACAGAGGCTCACACTAATAATAATAATAAGTATTATTATTCACTTCTATGATTCCTATATCCTCAGGAACCTGAGCTCAGAGGCGCAACAAAACAGAATCATTAAGTATAATCGTGACCAGGGACGCGCAAAAGTCATATGTAACTAAGTATGTAAATTTATTTCCTTCTCACCATCATCATGTACGATATAAGGCAAACAAAAACAATGAAGATGAGGTGGCTACCAGAGAAGTATAAACTTATCGGGCTAGTAGCCAGTGACAATGACATCAGGAACCAATTAACTTGAAGATGTGTCATTGTCATTTGTTCTTAATGGGGCAAGGACACCAGATTGGTTAATCATTTGGGTGAGGATGGTCCCAGCAATTGGGTTATAAATGTGGGCAGTTGGGTTGTTCATACTGGAGTGAGCATCGTGCATTAGTGTTAAACTCTCCAAGACATGACAATTTTGGAGGCTTGCTGGAGAAAGTTGTGAGACAACGAACATGGTTATTTCCTGTGTGGCTTACAGCTGTACGAATCGACAGAATCTAAAAAAATTGCAAAGGTAAGAATCCTCAATTGTACAAAAATAGTTTAGTTGACTGTCAGCACGAACATGCATTACTGCATGGATAGATTGTGCATATAATAAGGTATTACGTAACTGTACCACGATCAGGTTGGTGCCCTCTCTCCCTCTTAGCACAAACCCTAGAGACCTGTGCCTTGAGCAGTGGCCAAGACTTATTTGTAAAGAACAGTTCAATGACAGCTATATATATATACATATATATATATATATATATATATATATATATATATATATATATATATATATATATATATATATATATATATATATATATATATATATATATATATATATATATATATATATATATATATATATATATATATATATATATATATATATATATATATATATATATATATATATATATATATATATATATATATATATATATATATATATGAATATATATATATATATGAATATATATATATATATATATATATATATATATAGGAATAGATATATTCCTATATATATATATATATATATATATATATTATATATTCACATATATATATATATATATATATATATATATATATATATATATATATATATATATATATATATATATATATATATATATATATATATTTCAACGTGTAAACAAACCGTAGGCAGGCCCTACTTTCAGGGCAATGCATGGTACAGCATTGATCTTGCCCATTTAGACATGTACGATAACAAATGCAAGGCTGATGGAACGACAGCTACTATGGAACGACAGCTACTATGCTATGTAATATAATATTCCACATTCCTAATGTTTTGATTCATCAGGCAAACATATGTAACTACAAACATATGTAACTACAAACATATGTAACTACAAACATATGCAACTACAAACATATGTAACTACAATCCCACAAAAAACTCTTAAATGACAATGGGAGCATATCAGGAAGCATGTAACCCATTATGTTCACTACCATGTTGCACAAACCAACCATGTGTAGGCGGCCAAAGGTACCTATCGAAATACCAGAGACTGCAGAGGAGACTCAGTTCTACGCCGTCCCGAAGACATGACGATGTTCCCGCTTGCATAGCAAACATGAGTGCAACCGAGCCAAATATGTGTTTCCCTTCATAACAAGTAGGCTTCATATCACAATCGTTTTAAACATCATGCTTTATGAATAATGTGGCAAACGAATATTTAGCTGGTAGCAACGACCATTTACTTCTAGACATGCTAAGGCAACGAACTCGTGCACCTACTGTGTCGAATCGGCAATCGATATGTCTTCGTCTAACACCAAACACCTAACTATAAAACAAAACAAAACAGGCAGGCAGGCAGGCAGGCAGGCAGGCAGGCAGGCAGGCAGGTAGGCAGCCAGACAAACAGACAAGCATCAACAGTTTAAGATCGTGTCAGGGCGCGCTGTTCACACGACAACAACGTTTGCTGTTGTGATCCACAGTAGAAACCACAAGAAAGTGACAATAGCTTCTGCCACTACGAGTATTTGTGTGAATGCAGTGTAAGTGTGAAAAGGTTTAAAACAGGATCATCTCCATCATTATTAAAACAGCATGACACACAAAACAATTTCAGTCAATTCAGCTGCAACAACAGAGGCTCACACTAATAATAACAATAAGTATTATTATTCACTTCTATGGTTCCTATATCCTCAGGAACCTGAGCTCAGAGGCGCAACAAAACAGAATCATTAAGTATAATCGTGACCAGGGACGCGCAAAAGTCAGTATGAGAACGAGGGACAACCGAACATTTATGGTGGAAATGCAATTTGGAATAGATATGTCTTGAGTTTTTTTTCGGAAAATACCAATAGTTTCAGATGTTTTCAAAGTGATAGGGTGTTCATTCCAGACACTAGGCGCAGCGACAGAGAAAGCACGTTTACCCAAGTGCAGTTTTGTTTTAGGTACAATAAGTTGTTGTGAAATGGATGATCTTAGCTGCCTTGGGATATTTGAAAGATGCAGGAGACAAGCCAAGTGGGGTGGTTGTTGTGTAGATAGAGCACGATTATGTAAGAGTGGACAGCTTAAAATTAATTCGATAAGACACTGGAAGTCAGTGCAACTGTTTAAGTAGTGGTAGTGGTAGTGACGCTGAAAACCGAGGTGCCCTGAGATCCACATGTGTCAGACAATTTTGTACTCGTTGGAGTTTAGCCAAGTCTCGTTTAGCAATGTTATTTAGTAGTGACTTACAATAGTCAAGGCAGCTTCTAATTAATGCCATTGATATTGTTTTAGCAGTAGATATGTGACGCCGAATTCGACGGAGATTACGAATATGATAGAAACAGGCTTTACATACTTGAGAAATATGCTGCGAAAGTTCAAGTCACTATCAAAGATAACACCTGGAAATTGGAAAATGGTTGATGACCCTATTTCGTTGTTGTTTAGTGCTAATAATAATAAGGTCTGTTTTATCTGGATTAAGCTTTAGCTTACTTGATTCCGTCCACAAGATATCAGTAAGACAATCACTAAAAGTCGAAACAGATTCTTGTGCATTTGATTGTGAAAGTGATATGTAAACCTGTGTGTCATCAGCATAAAGGTGATGACTGAGATTATGATTAGCAATAACTTGGCTGAGCGATGTAGTATATAAGCTCAACAGAACAGGGCCGAGGACGGATCCTTGCGGCACTCCAAATGGAAGGTGTTGTGGGCAAGATAATGTGCCAGATATGTTAATAATTTGAATTATGTCTGAAAAGTATGATTTGAACCACCGAAGAGCTGGGGCAGAAATGCTAAAATGTCCATGAAGGCATTGTAAAAGGATTAAATGATCAATTGTATCGAAAGCAGCTGAGAGATCAAGTAAAGTGAGTGCTGTGACTTTGCCATTGTCCATGTTATCAATTATATCATTGTGTATCGTGAGAAGAGCTGTTTCGGAAGAGTGGAATCGTTTATATGCAGACTGAAGATCATTTGATAAGTGATGGTTGTAAATATGTTCATGAAGGCGATTAGCAACCACTTTTTCCAATATGTTTGCCAGAAAACTGAGATTGGAGATAAGACGATAATTCTTTAGGTAATTTTTGCACAAAGTTTGTTTTTTAATAAGAGGATTTACAAGAGCTTGTTTGACATCACTACCATACACGCGCACGCACGCACGCACGCACGCACGCACGCACGCACGCACAGACAGGCACGTGCACGCTCGCACGTGTTGTCGTGTCTCCTCTTGGTCTTCTATAATATAATATAATACAGGTTTGGCAGTCTTGGCAGCAGTGCCCTGAGGATGAGTTTCTCATCATATTCGAGGTTCTTCAGTTCTGGGCCTATTAGTATCGTTGTCCGACGTCGCTAGTCTCGATGGAAGTGGTGGAGGTCCGTCAGGGTAGGAACATCTTCTTACAAGATAAGCAGAAACCGACACAGTCGTGGAAAATACATATTGGAGCAGGAACGCGTCCGTACTTCCCTGTTACTTACCTTCATATAGCGGCCGCCGAGGTGACGTACTAACTAGTATGACGTAACGCATGCAACTAGATGTATCATTTCCGGTGCAAATTAACGAATCACGTAACGTCGCCACTTCCGGTGTATTTCACAATGATAAATGTATTACCTATATAATATTTAAAGAAGTATTCGAGTTTTAACCAAACTTGACATTGTTACCGGAGAGATCTATAATTATTGTTACTGAATTTAGGCTGGGTAACACAAAGTTGCCTATTGAAACAGTACTGATGGAAATGAAATATACAACTAGTGAAGTTCTCAATATCATTAAAGAATCTAACAGATCGTGTGATCTTGATTCAAAATAATGTTAACATTGTTGAAAAAAAATTACTCTTGCATGTGAATGCACTTAATTAGCCACTTGTATTACCGTGACATTGTGGCGTCGCATATGACAAATGTTCTACGTCATTAACATTGTATACGCCTCTACAAACACCGGATGACACTGACAGTGACAAGCAGTTTGTCGAAGGTTGTTCAATAATTCATACGTGATCAAGTGTGTTATAAATGAAAATAATGCGATCATTTTATAATGTTATTTCGTTTTGTAAGACGTTTACATTTCAGTTTCAGCCACGGGAAAACAGGGAACAAAACTAAAATATAAATGTTAAAAGACAACGGCAACGATGCGCCTGGGAGATATTGAGGAATGGGCATGTATGCGAAGAGCAAATTCATACATTAATCATCCGATTCTTTTTAAGCTTAAATACTACATTTCACAAACAAATATGTTGGTGTGTCAATATGGTTTATATCGCTAACGATTAATTAGTATTTTGTAATTTGATTTTGTTCATGAAAACACCTACGCTTGTTTTTGTCAAGTTCAACTTAGGAAAACAAATCACACGAATCCTGAAAATTATGACGATTGCCACAGTTTGTTTCCCTAGTTATCAATAAATAAACGTATAACAACGTATCAATATAAAACATTATAAATTCATAGCATACAGCAATTACTTAAGAGCCCTTAAAACTTACCAAGTAGGCGGAGCTTAAGATGTTAACATCTACTGCGCATGACACGAGCAAGTTTGTAAGAAAAAATTGCTTGTATTACTTACTAACTAAACGGATAAACTAAACGTACTGCTAAAATGATACAAAAACAAGTTTCTCAGTCATTGCACAATTTATACTCCTGATCTAACTTCAGTACTATGGTTCCTAAAATGCATGATTATTGATCAGTTGTAAGCCAAAGTACTGCGCTGTGCGTGCGTGCGTGCGTGCGTGCGTGCGTGCGTGCGTGCGTGCGTGCGTGTCGTGTTGGTATTTTGATAGTTCTTATCGTAGTCAGCTTAGCTTTACATCACAGATAATGATGATTCTAATTGTATGTAAGAAACTTGTATATATGCAACGCAGTTATGTATTTTTTGTATTTCAGATCGTAGGTCAATATCGACAACCTAGCCTCGATTATCCAGGCTCCGTGATGTGGCGCCACCGTTTGTCGCACATATCATCGCCTGGATGCAGAGTGTAATTTTCATATTCACACTACTAGCATTAACACAATCATTTGGCAGTTTGTTCCATTCATGTATCACCCTCTGTGAGAAAGAATACTTTCTCATGTCCAACCTACACTGTTCCTTAACTAATGCTGCTTTGTTTCCTCTGGTTCTACTGCCTTCTTTAAGTTTGAAGAACATATTCCTATCAACATCCTCATAACCGTTCACTATTTTAAACAGTTCTATTTAGTCTCCTCTTAGTCAACTGGTCTCTACTGTTGTCAAACCACATTGTAATAAGCGACTTTCGTAACCAAGGTCTCTCAATTCTGGAATCATTTTAGTTGCTCTTCGTTGTATTCTTTCTAGCTTGTCTATGTCCTTCTTACGATACGGCCTCCAAGCTTGAATACAATATTCTAAATGTGGTCTAACTATTGCTTTGTACAGGGGTACAATTAGCTGTTTCTCCTTATACGTGATAGTTCTCCTAATCAGCCCTAGAATTTGATTTCCTTTCGAAGCAGCAATCCCACATTGCTCTGAAGATTCTGTGTGCATACATAATTAGCTAATTACGATGTCATCCGGGAATTTGGCTGATTCGTAAAATAAGAGTTAATTTTTATTTATTTATACGATGCAGTTCGAATTATCTTTAAACTTATATTGACACAAGTGTCCGACTGAAAAATTAAATGAGGCAAACAAAATGTTCAGTGAGTGGTGACAGTGGGTAACAACGAGGCCACGCCTCTGCTGCCAGACTCTCTTCTCGACGGATTCACGAAGCCAAGCAAGAGTCGGATTTGCGGTGCTAAACATAGGCTACCAGAATAATGTAGTTTTTAATCACCAGACTACGAATACACCTTAACGCAATGCGCCCTGGAATAGGTGTCCACAAAATAATCGTTGAATGCCAAATGACCCCAGTCACGCAGACATTGACCTGTGCAGTGGACACGACTCCTTTAATTGTGTTGAATGAAAACAACATAGGAGATGCTATTCAAGGGACAAATGCGTTACTGTTACTAATTTATCTGTAAAGAGCAGTGCGCACACGGTATGCCTCACTTACAATACAACAGTTCTTAAAATAGTGAATGGTTATGGAAATATTAATAGAAGTTTAGCTTATGGAAGGTACGCGAACTAGAGAACACGAAGCAGTGTTAGTAATAGAACAGTGTAGATTTTATAATAGGAAAGAAAGTATTAGTTTTTACTGCGGACGATAAATGAATGTAACACGTTATCCAATGATTGTGTAAATGAATAGTTGGAATGAAATGCATAGTAAATATGATGCGAAATTAATGATGAGTATATATGTCACCCTGTCAAGTTTAATGTTAATACAAATATGTTATATGCTTGTTTTTATTTCAATATTTTTTCTGATAGGGATGTCAACAAACGACGCTGCTGATTCAGACGGACGAGAATCCGTTACGATTTGGCCGACTTTCAACTTTTCATTGCATGAGTACTACTTGTGTAACATTTATTTCTTTGCAACTTTAAAGGTTTATTGTGTAAATGCCCTTCGAAGTGGCTGCCTCTCGTGCGATTTCTGTCCGATCGTTTCGCCGCGGCCCCGCACCGCGTTTAGGGGCACCTTCTTCAACAACAAACTGGCACCGAATCTCGATATCATATGTATTTATGTTGCTTATCAAATTAAAGCTAATATAATATGCTTTTTAGATTTCGAATAGCACCGCAAGCAGTTTATTGTAACGTTATGAAAAATGGCTAGGAACAGAAATATTGTCTCGTTCCCGTCATCGTGTTACTGTCAACACGTTGTCGCATCGTGTTACTGTCAACACGTTGTCGCATCGTGTTACTGTCAACACGTTGTCGCATCGTGTTACTGTCAACACATTGTCGCATCGTGTTACTGTCAACACGTTGTCACAAACAATAATCTATTACATTACACCTTTTAAAATCTATCCTAACCATCACCATTTTTGTCCCCAGAGCTTTGAAACAATCACCCTCCTAATTTGAACGTTCGGAAGTTTCCCTGATCGGCTTCTGGAAAAATCGTTTAAAACCAATTATATTGAGTCAAGTTAATGCGCGTTTGCTCCGTTCACGTGACCGATGAGTGACAGTTGCTGCGGGCGAATTGACTTTGAAGTTATTGGTTTGTGGTTTCTATTCCTTGACGACGGAATACGCTGGAGGAACTGATGTAATGTTAACTCAACGCAAATTAACATTAATGCTTATGACGTGTGCGTGCGTGCAAATTAGGCCAACAAAGACTGGTAAAATGTTACAGTTTTCTACAAGCTGAAAATCTAGAATTAGAAATCTATTAATGTGCAAAATTTCATTAATGATATTTTTTGCTACAGTCTTAATGAAATATGCACACATCTTTGGTCCATTTTCTGTTTCAGTGTTACTGTATTTCAATTTCTCATGGCTGCAGCTATATCATAAAAATATAAAACAAAAGAGATCTGCAATTTAAAATTACCATTGACATCAGTATTTGTGAAAAGAAATTATTTCTGAGAAGATTGTCACATCGCGTACAGCTAGAATTCATCCTGCAGGAACCAATAGTTGATAACAATTGTTTCCCCGTTTTCTGTTGCCGTCTTTCGTCGCCTATTCTCTGGATATGAGTTATCCGTCTCAGTCTCTTCTCATCTAGCTTCCTTTCAGATGATTCTTTATTCCAATCTCTTCTGTTCTTATCTTGCATCAAATATATATATATATATATATATATATATATATATATATATATATATATATATATATATATATATATATATATATATATATATATATATATATATATATATATTAAAATTAAAGAAGTGAATTTAGTTGAATAGAAGCAAAAATGTGTGTTTGCTGTGACCTCCTTGGTTGCTCGATGCACTACTTAGGCACACGTCACCGCATGAGTGTAATTAGTGTGTCTGTCACCAAGCCAAATATTGCCAATAACGCAGTAAATGTAGGATGTAACTCGTGATCCGTGGTATTTTTGACATATTTGTCGCCTGGAGTTTAGTCAAACTGCCCAGATCTAAGACACATTATTGGAACAGTTCTCCACACTGTTCATACGTGACGTCACCATCACCTTCTTTCCAGCGTTTATTAGTGGCCGTTTCGTCATCGTGAACTGCAGAACGTACCCATGTTTGCCTAAAAGCTCTTTGGACAAGGTACGTTTAACAGAAGTATAATGTCACTGCTAAGTAATGACAATAAACCACTACCAGAAATTGTTACGATTCCTTAGGCAGAATACCTATTGAAATGCCAACCAGTTAATTAGGAGATGACTGCTGACCAGTTAATTAGTTCTCCAGTTGCTTGTTGTTGTTGTACGAAGTCTGTTGCCCTAATGCCGCACACGTAGCCGGTATTAGATTAACGATATCGGGGGCATGGCACATTTTTGTTTGGGTGGGGCTTACCCAGTGCGTAGAAAACGAAGATCGAGACGCGTGGTATTGACTATGGAGGTAATCCCATACATACAAGAACATACTGTGTGTGATGACAAACAAAAAAATACAGCGTACGACACTGACATACCAGAAAATAATACTGGAAAATGCCCCGATTCAAAGCAAGCGAAGAGAGATTCTAAGCAGCTATTAAGATGGATTATGATGGCTTTTGTGGCGGCCTGGTGCGAGTGCTTCAGTTGTACCATTGTTAAATCGGCTCTGCACGTAGTAGTGGCCACGTTGCGCTTTCGTGGGGTATACATACGTCATCCAGCAGATAATACAAATTACATTGTCTACCCTGGGTAGGTAAGCACTAAAGTATGACATGACCGATGCTTGATGATGCATTCAAAGGAAATTGCAAATTCCTAACAAATAAGATATAATCCAAAATCAACACAAGACCCTCCAATTCTGTTGTCATCTCAGTCTGACCAAAACTATGCTGACGCGTCTAAGCGATTTTGTATCAAGTTGTACGTATCAGACCATCATTATTGTATACCAGTTTGCAAATAATGCGTCGGGCTGCAACTAATAATGGCAATAACTCTGCAACAGGATTGTAAGAATATAGCCCTTCATTGCATTGGCAATGACATTGAACAGTTGACTTCATTCCACTTAGATATGGGTATATTAAAAGTGGGAAAGATCGGTTGATGCATAGCATATAGGCCTATTGGCATCGAAAAGCTGCCGTCAGGATAGATAAAGTAAATAAATAGGTTATGATTTACTTTGTTTCCACGCGTATTTTTATTATATAGTGAAATCATTCTAATATATGAAAGACATCAGCATGATGCATGTCACTCACTAAATCCTCCTCACTCCTGCTGGAGCATAAGGCACCAACACATCTCCTCCAGCCAACACGGTCATGGGCGGGTCAGCCATGTTTGATCCCGGTATTTCCAGCCATCTTCATCTCTTCTTCAACAGTCCTTCTCCGGGTGTCCAGTGGGCTGTCTCTTTTTTCAGGTGGTGTCCGTTGCAGAGCGGCTTATGGAAGTCTATTCCTGTCCATGCGGAGAACATGGCCAAACCATCTCCATCTTCTCTGCTTCACCTCATCGACGATGTCGTTGATGTTGGTGCGTTCTGTGATTTCTTTGTTTGTCACTCGCTGCTCCCGACGTATTCTGAGGGTTTGGTTGGGTTATCTTAAGACCAACTGTTTCTGCTGTGTTGCCTACTTTGTCAATTTTTCATGAATGTCCTTTTTGGAGTGGGATATCAGCGTCGTAAGCGAAGTATGTATCTTCTAATCATCTAGTCGTGCAGTTAGTCCCCATACGAATCTTCTTGGTCGATCACTGGTGGCTTTCCTCATCACAAAGTCAATGACGTCCAGAAAGAATAACGGCGAGATGACGTATCCCTGCCTTACCCCAGGCCTCACATGGAACCACTCGCTCTGTTGTCCATCGTGCCACACGCAACACTGATTGTCTGCATACATGTCTTTCAGGATGTTGATCACCCTTGGAGGGAAGCTGTACGCTTGTAGGGATGGATGGTGGATGCTGTCTAACGCACTTTTTGTAATTGATGTAGATATATGATTTCGGTCACTGATATTCTATTGTCCGAATTATAACTATCTGTTTTCTCTCTTTCTCTCTCTCTCTCTCTCTCTCTCTCTCTCACACACACACACACACACGCACACGCGCACACGCGCACACGCACACACGCACACCCACACGCACACGCACACGCGAACGCGCACGCGCACGCACACCCACACCCACACACCCACACACACACACACACACACACACACACACACACACACACACACACACACACACACACACACACACACACACACACACACACACACACACACACACACACACACACACACACACACACACACACACACACACACACACACACACACACACACACACACACACACACACACACACACACACACACACACACACACACACACACACACACACACACACACACACACACACACACACACACACACACACACACACACACACACACACACACACACACACACACACACACACACACACACACACACACACACACACACACACACACACACACACACACACACACACACATACATGCACACACTCCCCCTCACTCTCTCCCCCCCCCTCTCTCTCTCTCTCATGCCTGTTATCCTGTAGTATGTATTTCCTCTATCAATTCCATCACTGCGTGTGGCGTGGACATATTTGCACGGAGATAAATTGGCCTATTGCATTTTTAATCCGTTTGTAAACCAGGGTTTTTTCTTATATGTTTGCTTAATCATAACCTTCTCAACTGGGCAATGATGGTTGTACAATGTACTAAATCTGCTGACAAAGTTGGTATGCGCCATGTTTACATCATCAGTTTGTAACACGTTATCCCACTTTTCTTACTTCAAACTTTCAATAAGCAAAAATACATTATCATCTTTTACGTTTCTTACATATTTAAATTAAATGTGTTGCATTTCTCGTTGTCTATTTCATAACTACATTAAACGAATATCGGCAAATGATCATTAATGTCATTGATTAATAACCCAGTTCTAACTAAGTAATTCGTTTCATTAGTAAATAAGTTATCTATCAAAGCACACGAGTTTGTGGTAATTCGACTCAGTCTGTCTATTAACGGATACAAACCTAAACCAGACATACAAGTCTAAAAAACGCTTTGTCCCATTGTGTGTTTCATGTTTTAGGATTGACATTAAATTCACCACATACAAAGATAGATTTACTTGGCATAACATCAGTAGACTGTTCTATGCTCTCACAGAAAAGGTCTATGTCTGACCAGTTCGACAGTGACACATTCAAATATCATTTGTTATTTTTTTCGACAATTTTATAGTTATGAAATGCTGTTCTTTCACGTTTGTTCCACTTTTGAATATATATATATATATATATATATATATATATATATATATATATATATATATATATATATATATATATATATATATATATATATATATATATATATATATTATATTATATCTTCATTCTAGAAGGAACGCACCAGTATTAAGCGAAATATTACAAATATGCGTGAGAGGTTTGAATATAACGGATATGACTTTTTCTACGATACCCGTGCTTATGTTTTTAACATCTGTAGATGTTTTTCGGGTACACGCTTTTATTGTCTCAGTCTTTTATACACCATCTGTAAAGAACTTGCTGAATTCATTTGCCGTATCTTTATTGGTGGATATGTCTGTATATATCCACACAGTATACGGATACTTGATCGTTGGGCGTTGTTTACGAATGACAGTGTTCAGTACTGCCCATGATTCTTTAATGTCTCTTCTGTTTTCTGCCAGCCGTTTACTATTATGCGCCTTTTCGGCAGATCTTTATATAAAATGAGTTTGTTTTTGTACGTTTTGTATCGAAAGTCGGAGCTTTCAGTTATATGCTGAAGAAATAAAATGTATTTGATTTTTCTTCCGACGTGTATTTTTAAGTCGTTGGTCAACCAGGGTTTTTTCTACAACTATCCTTAATCTTTACGGTCTTAGTTGGGCAATGAACGTTGTACAGTGTATTGAATGTGTTGATAAAATTAGCATACGCTATGTTGACATCATCCGAATACAACGCACTTCTTCACTTTTCTTGCTTCAAACTTTCTATTAAAGGACGTAATCTTAGACCATGCATGCGGTTTAGAAACCACTTTCTGCCAACGTGTGTTTGTTGTTTAAGCAGATCTACTTGGGTTGGCATACCTAAGTAGCTGATCCATGTGCTCACATAAACTATACATGTCTGAGCCTGGAGTTATGTAGACACAGCTCACAATTATATTGTTGTGCTTTTGCACTGTTACACACACTCAATGAGATTCTCATTTTCTGCAGTCGTTGTCCGGAGTGTGCGATTGAATATATGATTTACGAATAGTGCAATACCTCCTACTTTTCTCTTTGCCCATTCGACGTGAAAAAAGTCATAACCGTTTAATAACAAGTCTTGTGTTGTGTTCGGCTCAGCCCGAGTCTTGCAATATCTGTTATGTGAAACGATAGTTTACGATCATCAAGAAACTCTTTTTTAAAAGCTCTTATTTAAGCTTCGTGCATTGAAATGGATAACTGATAGGTCACTGTCGCATTTGACATTACGTGCACATTTTCGATAATATGGTATTTACAATTAGTAGGTATGCTATAGTATTTACAATTAGTAGGTATGTTCTGATTAAAGTAGTTGTCTTGATCAACATTGTGCAAAACATCGCTAGGCGTCAAATTGTCGTAATCACACAGTTAACAATTTATATCTGAACTTGTGTTATGTAATATGGGCAATTATAAAGTAGCATTACCTGAACCCTCGTTGTTATCAGAATTAATAGGTTATAGTTTTCATCATAATATCATTAATACCATTCATTATGTGACGAGTTGCTAGTCACACCCATAGCCCTACTCCATTCTCATCCTTAACTTGGGATCAAGCAATGGTGGATTTAAAGCCCCTAAGATACGTCGACAGAATAATCAAAAGGCTGGAAAGGTCATAGTCACCAAGGCAGCCAGAGAATGTACCTTAAGAATATGATTAATTAAGCTATCCACCTTTATGATTAATTAGGCTATCCACATAGGCATTGTTTAACTTGAAGAGTATCCGGCCAGTTTTACCAAGGCAGAGCAACAACAATTATGTTTCCAAGAAGATTCCAAATAATTGCGTGGGTTCGCGTAAATTAATTCGCCGAATGGTATGTAATTTTCAATTGCTATCCATCTCACTGCTGGAGGCAAGCTGCTGGAGGTAAGTGTTATAATGAATTAATTAAAACTGGAATATCATTATTCCACGTGTGGCATCGCAACGACATTCATTCTGCAAATGATCATTGGCCGAGCAAGTCCATCTCCTGAAGCAAGACGTGAACTGGCACATTTCCTAACAAGTAAGTGGCTAGCGGCGTTATATAACTATGTTTGTGGTGTCTCCCCAGAGATTGTCCAATACAGCTATTACATCATCGAGTTGACTTTAAGAGCACTAGTTGTAGTAAAAGTGGAGTTTCATAAACGCAACGTAGTTGACAACCAGTAGTCGCCGGAAGGTCAACAATGGTCAGTTTATCTGCTTCGTTTGCGGGCAATTCTACAGTTGATTCTTGTTCACATACTGGTTCTGACCATTAATGTTCTTGTTCTGATGTTTACGTGGTAACCTTGATTGTTTTTTCCCCGACACCTATGCTGAGCCAGAATTTCATACCGGCCGTCTCAGCACGGAATTTAGGAGTCACCCTTGAGAATAATTTAAATTTTAGACAGCACATTTCACAAACTTGTCGTTGCTGCTTTTATCACATTCGTGCCCTTCGTCGTATTCGCCGATATATATATATATATATATGTTTTGCTGTCGTAAAAACTATTGCAACTGCACTTGTTAGCTGTAGACTTGACTATTGCAATTCCCTTTAGGACAATATTGCTCTCAGTGACATATTGACAATTGTGTGCAAAATTATTTGGCAAGGGTAGTTACCCGATCTCTTCGTTGCTCTCACTCAGCACCACTTCTTAAATCATTGCATTGGCTCCCTGTCCAATATCGCATTATTGCTAAGATCTGCACAAATACCTACCAAACACTTTCATCCAAGCAACCAGCATATTTACAATCACCGCTGACTCCTGCAAGACTGCCTAGACAACTTCCATCGTCTAATTCCAATCTACTTTTTGTTCCCAGTGTTAAGACAAATGTCGGAACTAGAGCTTTTTCAGTTGCTGCACCGGCTCTGTGGAACTCAATCCCTGTTAGTGGAAATCTAACAACATTTCGCTTGAACTAAAAACCCACCTGTTGAATCAGGCTCATCCTCCATAGCTTCCCGTCGTACCAGTCCAACTGTTTACAACTAGAACTGGTTATCGACAGGGAACTGCTTAACTCCTTTTGTTTTGGTGCGCTGTCGAGCTTGGGTCTCCAGGGGATTTTAGCGCAATGGAATCATTTTATATTGTATTGTATAATTCAAACATCTAATTGTAGTCATCTATAATGATGTATCGTGATCCACTGTGGCAGTGTGCATACATTTAAAAACAAAATTAAGGAATATTGTGTAGCGGGGCTAATTGACGCAAGACATTCTTGTCTATTTTATTTCAATGCCAGAATAAACCATGCAAGCATAAACAGATTTTCACTTATTTATTCCTAAATATGGCATATACTAATTATGGTCGTACGTAAACCTTTTGCTAATTGCAGCCCAATTAGATTACAACCGCATTAATTACAACAGCCGTATTAACTACTTACATGACTGAGGACTCGTTCAAGTGGTCTACTGTTTAACACAGAGACACAAAACACAACCCGACTTGCCTACGCAATATATATTGAAGTCACACCAAATGCCAACCCTAGCATATTGCCATTCTCCCATCACATCTCGATATCACACCAGGACCCACTTGAGACATGTCATGTATGGGACATGTCAGCATTGGTCTAAAAAACAGATGATCATGATAATTTTGTTATGGCTAAGACAGTACAGATTTACTTACAAATGCTAATTAGCATGTTGGAGTGTTGCACGCGTCAGACATTCGTGCAATTGGACAAACAGTCGTGAAGAGGTTCAGCAGACTGGTCGTTGTTATCCAATATAGATATTTTCTAAAATTCTGATGAAGGCAGCTGGAACCTGCCGAAAGTTGCTATACAAATAAAGGTTGAGTGTGTAAAACGATTAACATATCCATTGGATAGAGAGTTACTCGGTAGAAAACTTGTCTGTATACGATATTAAATTTGAATATTTAATATCGTATTGAAATCCAGATATCAATTATTCAAATGTACATATGCATAAACATATTCATTTGACATTGGACATTACGCCCATGAAAGACAGCAGTCTAGATATATTGCTACCAGACAAGTGTTCAGTCTTGTCTCGCAACGCAGCAGACAGGACCGTTGAAGCCAATATACAATGCTTTGACGTGGGAGGCATGTCAGTAATTCACTTCTCTCGCTTTGACAACACAGATTGGCTTGATGTCAAAGGCCAATTAATCTTATGTAGTGTAGTACAAAAGGGTCGACCACATGTGGTTCAAATATTCTCCCAGCTCGATAAACAGGAATATGAATATGTTTATTCGACAGAGACAAACAAAAATAAAATTAAATATAATATACTGCGACTGAATACAAAATGTATAAATTTCTGATTTCGAAAGATTAATGTTATATTATACAAATATGTATGTCCGTGAGACCAATATTTGGGCACTAACGCGAGAGCCACCCATATATTTGTAACAAGAGGGGTTAAAATTAATTAAAAAAAATACGTGCACGTATGTATGTAAGTGTACTCTTAAGTTAAACATACGAAAAACCCAATCAACATCAAAATATCAATCAATATATAATATAATAATACATAAATAGCATTAAGAGGAAATCATGAAATCTGAAAACAGAATAAGGCATTAAAACGGCGCATGAACAGTGGCTCTGTCAATTAAAGAAACACTTTCTGCGAAATCCCACTTACCCTGTATTCAATATCATATGCATGCACCCTGTAGAAAGATGCATTCAATCAACACGATTGCCTGTGCTAATGGTGACTGTGAGCCGAGACGGTGGACGGGTGCAAAACGTACCCCGAACATCTGGGACCACTGTTCCAAAGCCGTGCAGCCATTCGACGTTTCTCGTCGCGACCAGCAGGTGCATGCCGGGATGTATTACACCCGCCACGAGTGTCACGGCTCAATATCTACTTACCGGAGAAAGCTGCGTCGCACTCACGGTTTGCAGCCATTGAAATCTGACGCTTCAATTGACGTCACGCGTCACAAAAACAGCATTGGCTTCAAGCTGCAGCGACCGATGCGGTCATCATCTAGTAGGTTACATCTACATTACGTTTCCTTGCTTAATAGTTTCTTATGTTTCCACGATCGATCATATCTTTTGTTGCAGTTTTTCATAAATTCAGTGTTTTTTTTTTGTTCTTTTCTCATATGATTCTTTATTGATCGTGAACAGTGATCGTCTTTACAAATTCACGGTAATTGTATTAAATGTTAGAAGTAGTATTTAAAGGACATATCCGAATATTAACCATTCAACTGTAAGTGTCGTGTTTTAGTCTCCGCTGATTGTATTCACATGTTTGCATGTGACATCATGTACTATCTTCAATGTTAGTTTTAAAAGTTACATTCGAAAGATATTGTGTTAGGATAGCTGTAGCTTTGTATTGTATTGTGTAGAATACTGGCCAATACTCCTGAAGAGTCAAACGGTCAGGGCTGTGTGTGCATGGAGTGATTGCTGCTTATTTGTGTTTGCTTGTGTCTTTCCTGTATTATCATCGACAGATTGCGTAAATAATTCATATAATGTATATTTGATTTCGTGTGCAATCAAAATGTACAACGATATGATTGATAATAATATATTGACTTACTGATACATGGAGTTTAACCTGTTCCTGTTCGCAGCAGCGGGCGTTAGAGCCTGTGCAGCTGATGACTCGCTGAGCACAGCGGGGATGACGGTGCAGCTCGAGGATGCCGAACTGTGGCGCCTGTTCAGCAGTTCAAGCAATGAAATGATCATCAGCCCCGCTGGCCGGTACGAACTGTTGATTTCTGGTCGTGTGAAGGCGAAACGTGCGCGCGTGTTTTAGTCAGGTTCTTTAAAGTCAGCCTAACATTGATAGTCCAGAAGGTGGCGTTTGATTCCACGCATACTCTAACAATCACTGCACACATATTTTTAACTCCCATGATATCCAATTTCTGATTTTATGGAAAGTGTTCGGAAACTCTAGTTAACGATACATTGAAGAAGAAGACGAAGAATGATTTAATTTGGCCCCATCTAATCACACATATATCCATTATCAATTTATAATTTTACACAATGTGAGTGTATAATAAAAAAAACATGGCAGGCCTACATAGTAAGGTATATAACAAAACATACAAAACTTGGTCAGAAGACTCCTCTAAAAACATTTATAGTCGCTCTCGATGTGCCAACTCTTAAACTGAAATTAAACTTAGCAAATTTGTCAAGGAAATTACATTCATCCAAGAAAAAAGTAACAAGTTTGGAAATTCGTACTTCGCTTGATGCATTGTCGTAATGTGAACCCATTGTCTTCTTTCCATACGCTATGTATTTCGCAATGCGAGTATCTATAATATAGGATCATAAACAAAATACTAGTTTGTTGCGTGATGTCTAGGCCTATCGTGGGCATCTCGAAAGTAGACTACTGTTTGTGGCTAAACGTTAATTTAATTTTGAGAACATCACTTTGTTAATGTGTCTTATGAAGCAACACTAATCTTCCCGTCTCTGAACAGTCGGATGTTCCCGTGCATATCCGTCAACATTCGGGGAATGCGACCTAGCGCCACCTACCGAGTCACTTTGGAAGTGATGTTGGTTGACGGGGAGCGCTATCGTTTCGTCAACTGCGCCTGGGTGCCCGTTGGACGGACTGAAGCAGAATTTGGAAATAAGGTGTGCGAATGGATGCGCGGATGTGGCTGTGTGACTTGTATCGGTGGCTACACTCGATATTCCACTTTAACTAAATGCGGTTATTTTAATTAAATGAAACATTGAATTACTTATTTTATTCGGATGCCCAAACAATGACAATGTGAATGACTCGACGTTGATTCCTGCAGGTGTACGTCCACCCTGACTCGCCCAATACAGGCGCCGCGTGGATGGCGGGCAGCGTGTCCTTCTCCATGTTGAAGCTCACCAACCGTTCCAGCAACGCCACTGATCACGTACGTACAAACAACATCAACTGCGATCTCCATCGTCAAACCATCGACATTTCTCTTATGTCTTCTTCTACCAATCATTTTATTCACGCTTCACAACACCTATCATCAAAACCTCTCTTCCGCTTTTCACCTCACCGTTTATCCCCTATCTGCTGTTTCCTCTCAAGTTCTAACTATCCTAAAATCACATGTTCCATCGTGTTCTACTTGCACTTCATTCGTCCGCCCACACCTTTATAGCTTTCTTCTTTTCGTTACCACAAACTGCGTCCAGATTTCACAACTCCCCACGTATCACCACATCTCCGTTTCTGTAATCATCATTTCACTTCCTTGAATGGATAGATGATCCGGTTTCTTTGTAATTCATATTAAGCATAATTACCTCTCAAGAAACTTAGTGTTCGTTCTGAATATTTCAACTGCATCTCGCAGTCTTCTTCAGCAGACTGAAGTTACATCCGTAACTTCAGTCTGCTGAAGAAGACTGCGAGAGGTAATTATGCTTAATATCATTTCACTGTCTTGCCCTTTCCCTGCATTAGTGCTTCCATTGGCACACAGAACATCGTAGTTGAAGTAATCGCAAGTCGTACTCGTATCCCTAGGTGGTAGTCGGCTCCATGCAGAAGTACATGGCGCACGTCGTGATTACGACGCAAGAGGGCGCCTCTGGGCAATGGCTTCACTACCGCTTCCCGCTACATCTGACGTCCTTCATTGCTGTGACGATGTATCAATCGGAGAAGATACGCCGACTCAAGATTGAGATGAATCCATTCGCCAAAGTGTTCCGTGACACCAACGTGACAATGTGAGTACATGCAATTTGTTGCTCGTAATTCGACTTACAGAACAAACGCAACGTGAATTGGCAAAACGATGTCAATGTGAGAACTACGTTTCATTTCTTTACGATGCAGTACAATAAAATGTGTTGCCAACTGCATTTATATATTGATCCGGGTTCCACTCCCAGATGTATGTGCAATATTCGAATATAATATTATCTTTTGTGTCATTACGAATGATTTAGTTCTGATCCTAGTGGGCGGCATTGCCCTGGCGGGGAATGTACTGTCCTGGGGGTAATATGTTGCGGTGATTGTACTGTCCTGTGGGTAGTATGCTGGGGTGAGTGTATTGTGCTGGGGTAATGTGTTGGGGTGAGTGTACTGTCCTGTCGATAATGTGCTGGGGTGAGTGTATTGTCCTGGGGTAATGTGTTGTAGTGAGTGTACTGTCCTGGGGGTAATATGCTGGGTTGAGTGCATTGTCCCGGGGGTAATGTGCTGGGGTGAGTATACTGTCATGTGGGTAATATGCTGGGGTGAATGTAATGTCCTCGTGGTAATATGCTGGGGTGAGTGCACTGTTCTGGGGGTAATGTGCTGGGGGAGTGTACTGTCCTGGGGTAATGTGCTGGGGTGTGTGTACTGTCCTGTCATCATTTTCCGTTGACATTTTTTAAAATCAATATATGTGTTAAAATATTAAACATATAAAATGTGGATGCTACCAATTATGAGATGTATGTTTCCAGCCTGTTTACATGAAGTCAAATTTGTGCTACAAACTACATTATCTGATTACGATCATTCAACAATAATATAATATATGTCTTCACCATTATATATGTCTTCACCATTATGTTGTGCAGGTCATCGTCGTCACCATTGATTTCACCGGCAACGTCAGCAGCAGCAGCAGCAGCATCCGCAGTGGCAGCCCCAGTGCCATCAACAGCAGTAGCAGCACTAACTGTAGCACCACCAGTAGCAGCAGCTGTTGCAGCAGCAGCTGTAGCAGCTGAAGCAGCACTGCGAAAGTCGGCCCGCGACAAACAAGCGGAACACGTCAAATCGGCTAAACGAGCCCAGACTTATTACTACGCTGGTAAGTGTTCTTTCACCGCAGCGTAGAAGTCGTCGTTGTGCGAAGACATAATATTATCAGGAAACCAAATTGCATTTACTTGTTGACAGTCGTAGTCAAGGCGGCATGCTTGCGGAACCTTTATTGTGCATTAATAATTGGAATGCAGTGGTATAGCTGTCTACTGGTTCCTTGCCTTTCCAAGATACGTCCTTGCTTTTCCAAGACACGTTGCTTTCCCAAAATGTGTAGCGAGTAAAGTAATATGCGTTGAACGAGTCTGATTTCTGGCTTTGTCACTATTGTGGAAAAAAGCTCTTCACAAAAAATACGACTGAACGTTATTATACGTGTTGTATTGTCGCCGATAATACCAATTAAATAACAAAATGTAATTTGTTTTACTGTTTCATATTTACTGACATACGTTTGCTAGAAAACAAAGTAAAACGCACGGAACGAGTCTAGTATCATATCTGTCACCATCTATCTCTATTTTGGATAAAAACATCATAAAAATATGTATTAGTTATACCGGCAATGCAATTCAAGTAAATAACATCATTTTATCTTTTTTACTCTTGCACGTTTGTTGACATAATCGAAACTTATCTGTCATGTTGTTTCGCAGAGACGAGAACACCTGGTGATCAAACATTGCAACGACAAACGTCGCTGATGTATGGAATGGTCAACTCCCAGGCAGCAATGGTAGCGCTTGATGAACGTCTACGATACATGGCTTGGCTTCAGCAAGAGCAGCGAGAGCAGCAGATGATGCTGCAGCAAGAGCAGCTGCTATACGACATGGAGAGACGGCAGATGGAGCGCTACAATAATCATTGGGGGGTTCCGTTCGAGAACCATCCTTACGCCCAACAATTGTGGGTGCCCAACGGTGCTCGGGCGAATTATGCGTTCGCTGGTTACATGCCCAACTCGTGCAACAGCAGCA